>CM053031.1:94316077-94334949 GCA_028564925.1 Lithobates sylvaticus | reverse complement strand
AAATAAAAGTGAAAAAAAAACAATACACTCCCCTGTACACACATAACTACATGCCATTACTCAAAAAGACCTTGCAAGACCTATTACACTGGGACAAGACGCATTTCACATGGCTAGGCAGGACAAACATTATAAAGATGACGGTACTGCCCCGCATCCTTTTCATGCTGCAAATGGTGCCAATACGCCTACCAAAACGCTTTTTCACTGAGCTACGTAGCTCATTCATCAAGTTTGTATGGGGGGGCAAGAGGCCCCGTCTAGCCATGGCAACACTCCAAAGACACAAGACAGGAGGGGGTTTGGGAGTTCCTAATGTTCCCCAGTACTATCAAGCGATCGCTTTGCAGCGAATCTTGAACTGGAAGTTTCATACATCATCCAAGTTGTGGGTTCCCTTGGAGAAGACGATGGCAGGCAGAGACTTGGCGAGCGCTCCTTGGATCCCTGCTGGGGACAGGGGACTCTCCAGCTGGGTCTCCCCCCTGACGGCCCACACCCTGCAAACATGGGACAGAGTGAATGCTCGGTTGGCCTTGGCCCCACAGGTGTCCCCTCTGTTCCCGGTGAGTGGCTTCCCGTGGTTTCCTCCGGGGGAACAGGCAGCAGCACTAGGCACATGGATAGGGGACGGGGATGTCAGCCTGATAAACCTACTTGAGGGAGACTCAGTGATGCCACTGGCCACTTTAAGGAAACGGTATGGTAGCTTCCCCTTCGATTTTTGGAGACACCGCCAACTAGAGACCTTTGTAACAAAGCGCCACAGACAAACACCACTCAGATCCAGGCTGACAGAATTCGAAAGCATTTGGACAGATACAGAACCACTGCCCCACATGATCTCCGTACTCTATAGACTGCTGGAGACAGCGACCCCTAATCCCAAGCCCCTCCACATTAAGGAATGGGAAAAGGACTTGCAACTAGATTTTACAGAGGAACAACTTAGCCACCTTTACCGACTGACCCACAAGAGCTCCATTGACTCCAAAACCCAGGAAAACAACTTTAAAATCCTGTCAAGATGGTACAGGGTCCCCACCACTTTAGCCAGATTCTTCCCCACTGCCTCCGATCGTTGTTGGAGGGGTAGTGGAATGAAAGGCACATTCCTACACATTTGGTGGGAATGCCCAATACTGAGGCCATTTTGGACCATGGTGAGCAAACACATCTCAGACAGCCTAGGCATAGATGTCCCAGACCAGCCGAAACACTTCCTTCTCCACGTACCCCCCATGCCCCTGTCTCGATACAAAAAAAGTGCTCTCCCCCACCTCCTCAATGCTGCCAAACGCTTAATTCCAATACACTGGAAGAGTGCGCAGATCCCAAGCGAACAAGACTGGCTGGGAAAGGTGGGAGAGATCATGGAAGCAGAGAGCTGGCTCGCCACCTGCCGAGACACCCGAGAGAAATTTGAGCACACATGGGCAGCATGGAGAACCCACACGCAAGACACAGCCTGGGTCCCCTCTAGCTTAGATGTAGCACTACTTGGTCTAGCAGATCCTTCCTTCCAGAGACTTGTCCAGGCGAACCAACAGTCAGCAACCACAAGCTCCGCCTAAAGGTGGACCCCAGCGAATCCGGTGAGACCTGGTATAAATGCGTCCTCTACAATTGATAGACTTCCACCCTGGCTACCTGTCTCTCATGATTCTCACTCCGCTGCCTTTTCCTCTTATCCTCCCTTCCTCCTACTCCTGAGACCCCTACCTCAATTCTTACTTACCTTCTCTCGATGTTTTTTGTTGTTTAAATTTTATGATGCTAGGTTTCTCCTTTTTCATAATATTGTGAGATAACCATGGGATACATAGCCAATGAAGGGGAGCTCCCCTCCACCTCCCAGTACGTGGAGAGGCGAGTCTAAATGGACCGAATGTCCAAGACGGGCGGGGAGCCCCTCCGAGCACATGAAGAGTTACATCCCAATTGTGGTGAATGCACTACCTATTCTAAGGACAATAATCTTGATCTCCCCCCCCCCCCCGCTCCTCCATCCCTCCTCACCCCCCCCCTCTGTTACCCCCTCCCCTCTACCTCCCCAGTGTCTCCCCCCTTGATTCTTCTTGCAATGTTATGTTATTGTTTTGTTAACATTTGAAAATGAAAATAAAAATTATACAAAAAAATAAATATGGGGATCTGGCTTATCTTGCATTTTTAGTAATCAAGTTAGCAAATAAAGGGCATCACTAAGGATCCATGCCCACTAGGCATTAAAACCCTGCTTTAAAGGAGATTTTAGTTTTATTTTACTGTCTCTAAGCCCTGGTTCACATTGACTGTGGGAATGAAATCGTGTGAGTTCAGCTTCATTCCTGCATGTCAGTCCCGACTTCGGGGGCGATTTCAGAGACATCTGTGCGGGTTTCTGCACAGATGTCAATGGAAATCGCACCCCCGAAATCACAAAAAGTAGTACAGAAACTACTTTTGGGAATCGGTTCCACACCACTAATGTCACACCGATTCGGGCGCTGCCATTGTCGGCAATTGTCATGTCAGATCGCATGCCAAATCGTATCAATGTAAACCGGGGCTTAACCGCTTCCCGACCGCCCACTGCATATATACGTCAGCAGAATGGCACGGGCAGGCAAAAGCACGTACCTGTACGTCCCCTTTAAATTGCCTGCCCGGCGGCACGCTCGCGACCCGGTCGGGAGCTCCGTGACCCCGGCCGCGGGACCAGCGGACCCGATCGCCGCTGGTGTCCCGCGATCGGGTCACGGAGCTGAAGAACGGGGAGAGGTATATGTAAACATACCTCTCCCCGCGCTTCCTACTCTGCCTGTCATTGATTGGCTGTATCGGCCTAAACTGAGAAAAAAAAAATGTTTTTTTATATATTTTTGGGGGATATTTCTTATAGCAAAAAGCAAAAAATGTTGCATTTTTTTCAAAATTGTCGCTCTATTTTTGTTTATAGCGCAAAAAATAAAAACCGCAGGGGCGATCAAATACCACCAAAAGAAAGCTCTATTTGTGGGAAAAAAAGGACGCCAATTTTGTTTGGGAGCCACGTCGCACGACCGCGCAATTGTCAGTTAAATCGACGCAGTGCCGAATCGCAAAAAGGGGCCTGGTCCTTTGGCTGCCAATTGGTCCGGGGCTGAAGTGGTTAATGCCCCTCTGTGTTAGCATATGTGTACATGCACATATAGGCATTAACAGGTGTTTAGAAGCAGAAAAAAGGGTTTCAGCGTAAAAAAAAACATGTGACGCATTTGCATGCGCTTAAGCACTAGGTGCCTTTCGTGCTTGAGTATTCATTCATTCTATAGGCCAGACTGAATCTAGCCAATGAAATTTGCCCAAGCACTTGACATGCCTAAATGCATCTACATTTAGGTGTGTTTTTATTGCCTTTCCTTCCCCAGAGCAAGGCGTCCAGGGGAGGAAAATAAATGTCCTTTGTGCACGAGACTTTAGTTTTAAAAACTTTCTACAGTGTCATATCAAAAATTTCAACTCAGTGCAGGCTTCTTGGTTTTCACACAAGCAGGTACATTTAATTTCTGGGGCCAACTTGTACAAACCCTCCAGGTTTCCATAATCCAAGGAAGCAACATTTACATTTTTACATTTTTAACAATTTTAGAAAATTGCCGTATCTGCAAATTGAAATGTAAAGATAATTTTTAATAACATTTATTTACAACATGGCTTACAGTACACAGCACTAGCTAGTTGTTAGATGCTCATGCTAACCTTTTGACTTTCGTAAATCAGAGTCACTGACCTGAAGCAAGTATGCAGATCAGTTTTGATACTTGCTGCATGTTCATTCCATGTCTGAGACTGAAAATACTGAAACCAGAGAGCCTGCGTGAACATCAGGATTGGCACCCTGCATATTTTGCCTACAGCATGTTTCCTTTAATGGGCATTTGTGCTTGCATGTATGAAATAGTATAAGTCCCCTGTGATTTCCAAAGTGAAAAGGGCCTGACCCACCTCCCCAGACTAACCATTGCAAGCTGGAGGTCGTGTGAACCAGGTCCTATAGTTTGGAAACAAGCTCACTTTCTGAGAAATCCGAGTCTTGCAATGTGTGCCCATAGGAATGCAGACGGCAATAAAAACCCAATGAGGGTACTACTCCTTCACACTTGTGGCTACTTTAGGTGTTCGAGAGAGGTTTGATTTTACAGACATTTTAGGAAACTGGTTACTTGTAACTGTAACTTCTTTTTACACCATTAAGCTGCTTTTGTACTTATTGTTACTCTGCATATGTGCATGCAGTTATTTCATGGCATTATCCTTCCACAGTTTATGTAAATTTGGAACTAAAATCCCATCTACAGCATATTGTGTCTGTGAGCACAGCTGCCCATTTTGTCTATGTTCTCATATTACTATACCATATATAGCTGCCTCCGTTGAGCTTACAGTGGCACCGTCTGCTATAATGGCATCACTATCAGGAATGTTTCAGTTCCAATGGACCCATGCCACAGTCCTTAAAGGGACCCTGTCCCCACACCATTCATTTCATCCCATAAGATTACGTTTAATGTATTTTATGCATGTTATTTTCCTGTAAAAGCCTTTCTTGTGTGGACATCCAAAAGTCCCAAGACTGCTACTGGGCATCTTCATCTTGGATGTGATGTCAGCAGCCCCAGCATATCATAGAGCTGCCACTCAAGTGACACTCTGTATCGTATACCCCTTGCTTCTCCCCCCAGCAGCTTAAAAAAAAAAGGTTATGTAGGAAGGTACAGGGAGGGGCAAAGGAGCCGGGCCAGCAGAAAGTATAAGTAGACACTTCCAGAAAAGGAGAGGGCTATGATGTGCAAGGAGGGAGGAGGCAGTGCTAGGGAACTACCTGGAGTAGCCAAATTTTCTAGAAGGCTCAAAGGCACATTGGAATGAATAAAAAAAAAAGGGAAATGAAAAGGAAAAAAGCTGATTATAAGCATTTTAAATACTTTTTCTGTCTTTTTTTTCATTTTTTCTGTTTTTTCTTTTTTACTTTTTTCGGCCCACATGCTGGACATTTTTACAGCTGCTGTTTTTGGCTAGCTTTTACAAAAAAATTTTCAGGTACAGTTTTAAGGCATTTTTTTTTTTGCAAAAACCCCCTAGCCATGTTATCATGTCCAGCACACATGGGCTGTTAAAGCGTTTTTTGGCAGGGGTGTTTTTTGGCTGGAAAAAAAACAAGAACTAGTGGGTTCTAGAGTTTTCATGCACACGGGACCCAGTTTTGTAGAAAGCTGTACTGTAGAGTGAGTTTTTGAGTGTTTTTTTTTTTTTAGCTGTAGCGTTTTTCAGCTTTTGTTAGCAAAACTATACTCCCATAAAAGCTTATGGCTCAAAAACGCTGATAAACACAGAATAGCCAAGCGTTTTTCCAGCGTTTTTCAGTAATGCCGCGTACACACGATCGGATTTTTTCTGACGTTTTTAAGCTGTTCCAGCTTTTTGCCCACACACGTTCACACCAATTCCGACGGTCGATAACACAAATAAAACCCACAGCACTAGGGACGTTTAATGCTTCCGGGGCGTCGAATTTTTCCGATTATGCTAGAAAATGTCAGAATTGCATACTCGCCGAAAAAGCTCCCATCGTGTTTGCATGGAAATTCACATGTGTAGCCGATTAGACCTCTCAAAACCCACTGTTGGGGGTTTTTTGAGCTAGCAAATGCCTCTGCCAAAAAAACAGCCTAGCACATAAAAATGCTGGGGAGTTTATTGACTGCAGCAGCAGTAAAAATGTCCAGTGTGCACGAGGCCTTATGCTGTGTACACACGATCGGAAATGCCGCCAGCAAAACTCAGATGAGAGCTTTTTGACGGAAAATGCGACCGTGTGTATGGCAGAATTCCAGCCAGAAAAAGATTGAGAGCAGGTTCTCTATTTTTCAGTCGGGAAAAGTTCCTATCCGAAAATGCGATCGTCTATATGCAATTCGGACGCGCAAAAAATCACGCATGCTCGGAAAACAATTCGATGCATGCTCGGAAGCATTGAACTTCATTTTCTCGGCTCGTCGTAGTGTTGTACGTCACCGCGTTCTTGAAAGTTCAGAGAACTTTTGTGTGACCGTGTGTATGCAAGACAAGCTTGAGCGGAATTCTGTCGGAAAAACCATCCAAGATTTTTTGGACGGAATTTCAGCTTGTGTGTACGCGGCATTAGGCTTTTTCTGGCTGGAAAAAAAATCCAGAAATAGTGGGTTTTGAGAGGAGTTTTTCAGCTATATAAAACTGAACAAAGCTTAAAAATGCGGTTAATCAGTGTTTCTGAGCCATAAGCTTTTGTGGGAGTATAGTTTTGGTAAGAAAAAAAAAAAAAGCTAAAAAACACTACTGCAAAAACGCTGCAAAACTTATTCTACAGCTACAGCTTTCTACAGCTAATTTTTTCCGTTGGAGATTCCGACAAAAAAAGTCCGCTAGAGCCCACACAGGATCGGATTTTCCGACAACATAATCCGATCGGACTTTTTCCATCAGAATGTCTGACCGTGTATACGGGGCATAAGGCTTAAAAAAGGGTATGTTTTTAGTTATATTTTCCTAACTTCAAAGTGGAACCTCACGCTTATCATAAAAATCATAACAAAGACACCTTTAGAAACATATACCTACAGATATGAAGTGCTCTCCCACAAACGGGCTGCTGGAAATAGACAGGTTCTCCCATAATAGTACAGAGGCTGCCAGCCCCAGACACAGTTCCAATCTAGGGGATGTCTTTTTGTAGATTTAGAGACCTTTAGCACCAGACTTCTTCTTGTGATTGATGGGGGCAGGGTGTTGAAAGGAATGGGCAGCTAATCTGGAACTATATGCCTGAGATCCTAGTTCAAGGTCTTACAATGTCAAAGGACAACAGTCAGTGTCACCTATTCCAGTTTCTATGAGACACTCTTCAGAGAGGGAGAGAAGGATCCTTCTCCAGACTGGCCTCCACAGGTGATGGCCTCCAGCAAATGTCCTTTAATCATATCTCCTTCAGGCCCTCAGCCGCATACACATGCTGAGGCGAAACAACAATTCTTAGAGCACACACTGGCTGCTTCCCAGGGGCCACAGCCCCAAGAGGAGAAGAATGCTCTGAACAGGCTTCCCAAACATTTATTGTCTCCCCAGCCAGCTTCTGGGTGTCCCTTCCCTGGGATTAGCTGAAGTAAAATAAATATGCGTAACTCATTGGTTGACCCTCCTACTGTATTTTCTGGATGCTTCTTCCAGGAGAAGGCAAGAGTAATCAACCACCAAACTTAGGGACACCTGACTAGACCAAAAAAACAGACTACTACTCCACCAAACACAGAAGGACCAAATTAAACTTAGCCTAACTGAGGCAGGGAGCTACAGGTAATTGCATGTTAAGTATTCTTTGGATACCTTATTTTTTTCTCCCTATTCTTCTCATTGCAGCTATTTTCACTAAAGCCCCGTTCACATTAATCATCACTGGAATGCCCGTTCCTGCTCTCGATTTCTTTTCGTGATCGTGATTACCATGCACGTCACATAGAGCAGGCCGTTCACTTGGGTGGGCTGCCCTATGCACGTCTGTCATGGCAGAGAAGCTTGGGGTCCAAGGTTTGGCCCTGATCCAGATGCCTCTTTACTTTCCTGAAATTTGCGCACATTTTGTCACATGACAATCACAGCAAAATCATGCTGTGTTTGGGGTTCCATTGAAAAATAATGGCACCCAAACTTTGCCACAATTTTACTGCAATTTGGAATCATGGGCAGAATTCTGTGTCTCTTGGCCATTAGGAGTAAAGAGAAATACACGGATATCCAATTATTGGAATCCTGAGACTCACTTCCTTACTTCCAATGTGGCAGCACTGCTGCTTGACTTGGCACTCAGACATTTAATGCTGCCACATGAGCTTGATGGAGAGACCTCAGCTGCAGTTTGGCATTTACATTGGTCTTCTTCTACTGCCAGCAGGAGTGGGAGTTGGGAATCTGTTAAATATACCATTAAAAGTGTACTGTTATATGTGTTTGATAAGTGCAATTAGAAAAAAACCCTGTGAACTTTGCTGTCTTATCTCCATGGTATCAACACACTTTGGGGGAAAAAACTGCCCCCATTGTTATGGAGATATTGTAAGAGATGGGGTCGGGGTTTTCTGTCATTTTAAATACACTTCCTTTTCTAAAAGGGGCAACCCTGCCCCCCAAACCACCCCCCCCATTGATACAGTACATCTAAGGACTGGTAAGATGTAATACAATGTTTTGGACTTGGATTTAGATACACTTTAATTATTGCCACTACTGTCTGTTTGTTGCCCTTGTAGTGTTACAACTGCTTGTTTTTTGCCCATATAATTAAATAACCATTCATTTAACTACTTCCCATCCGCCGTACGTATATAAACAACCTTGGATGAGTAAGCACTGTTTGTAGTGTGAAACACGTCAACTCTTTTGTATCGTTCTGCTGTGGCCTGTATTTTGTGATCCTGATTTTTCAATAAAAGGCAAAATTTCTTTTGGAGTGCGGCTGCCCAGAATTGTCTCCTTATCTTCATTACTATATGCATTGCCAGCACCTGGGGCTCCTGCAAACTGGAGGAGAGTTTCAGTCTCGGCCGACCTGCCTGAAGCGGTGGTATTGGATGGGAAGGGTAATACCCTGGTCATCGCTGCAGCAATGATTGAGATATAATTTTCTTCTGCTGGCAATTCCCTACAAAAAAAAAGTAATCTTATCAGCTAAAGAGCCACTGGATTAATTTTACAGGTGGCGCAAGGGGGGTCTCACTCTCACCCTTTCCCGCCGCTGTCACCTTTACTGGGCTATCCCATATAATATAGCACCAAACCTCCTGTGTAACTCTAAACTGGTAACCTGTAAAGGCTCTTAAAGCTTGGAGATTATTAGGTATCATAGTTTGGCGCCATTCCACAGGCAGATGCATTTTATTCTCTATGACCTCTGTTTAAAAAATATATATAATGTTTGGGGGTTGTAAGTAATTTGCTAGCAACAAAAATTATGTTTTTTACATGTAGGAGAGGAATGTCAGTATTGGCCCAGACTGGACATGGTTAATGCCACTATATTTCAATGATTGCCTGTTTGTTTCCTATATATTTCCACTACTAATTGTTTGTTGCCCATGTACTATCACAATTGTCTATTTGTTGTCCACATATTGTCACGTGAGAGATCAGATTTGTCTGATATGGATGTTTATGCACATTTATCACTTGTATGAACAAAATCTTGTGTCATTTTCAGTTCCTGCTGACCTTTGGTGCTCATATTGCCTTGCGTGCCGTGCCATAACACAACTTCCATAGAAGATGAAGCAACTCAGCGGTCCCTATTTCCTGAGTGTGCTGAAGTGGGATACTGCTGTTTGTCACATATTTTCCCTCAGTCTGCTGTAAATACACATAGGGTTGTGGTCACATTACTTCACAGTCACACAGGGAAGCAAAAGGAAATGATTAAGGTCAGTTTGAAGGTCTGTTGCTAACTGATAGAGTTAGGGAGCGAAAATGGCAGTTATAAGAATCGAAGCGACTCAAGTTTGTTGCTTGTCTTTTTTAACCCCAAAAATTGGTCCTGTAAGTATAGTCTCAATTACAGTTGAAACAGATGTGTATTAAAGCTTTTTTTAGGATATGATTTTTCTTGTCTATTTACATTTCTATGGTCTAAAGTGGTTGTAAACCCTTACACACCACTTTAACCTACAGGTAAGCATAGATTAAGGCTTACCTGTAGGTGCAAGCAATATCTCCTAAACCTACACGGTTAAGGAGATATTTCCCTTAAAATGGCCACCGATGTCTACGGCGCATGCGCGCCGTAGACACCGGTGCAAGCACACTGAGCATGCCGTCAGTGAAGGCTAACATGCCGTCACTGACAGCTGCTGCGTGCATGTGCCGGAGTGACTTCATCGCTGCTCCGGCCACTCACATCGCTGGAGCAGCAATACCCGGAAGGAAGATGGACGCTTTGTGGAAGAGGGGACAGCGGTGACATCGCTGGCTCCTGTGTCAGGTAAGTGACACATAATGGGCTACTATGTAATGCATAGTAGCCCATTATGCTTTACCTTTGCAGGGAAACAAAGAGGAAGTAAACCCATCAGACACATTTCAGTCCATGTGGTTGTACAGAAGTGAAGCTACCAATTAACTTTTATACAACCACCCTGTTGAGTTTTCCCCACTCGATCAACACTGCAGGCTATATTAGGAAGGGCTGATCAGTGTACTCTGACGGAGTAAAAACTCAATAGCTCAGCATACGGCTTCCCCCATCCACATCAAATGTGTGGATAGGGGAATTAAGTCAGTTTGTTTCATTCAACCCACCCACTGGTAAACAAACAAAACTGACTTGTGTATGGCATGGAAGTGCAGTGAGGTCAGTGGCTGGTGAGGCACTGGCAAGTACCAGAGCCAGATACACACAGGTTACATATGTTAGAGAGCAATAATTCTAGCACTAGACCTCCTCTGTAACTCTAAACATGTAACCTCTAAACAATTTTAAAGCGTTGTGGAGATTTTTAAGTACTGAAGTTTGTCGCCGTTCCACGAGTGTGCACAATTTTAAAGCGTGACATGTTAGGTATCTATTTACTTGGCGTAAAATCATCTTTTACATTATACAAAAAATCGGGCTAATTTTTGTGTTTTATTTTTTTAATTTTTTTATTATGAAACAGTTTCTTTCCAAAAAAACGCATTTGAAAAATTGCTGCGCAAATACTGTGTGACATAAAAAGTAGCAATGACCGTCATTTTATTCCCTAGGGTGTCTGCTAAAACAATATATATAATGTTTGGGGGTTCTGAGTAATTTTCTAGCAAAAAAATTATGATTTTGTCATGTAAGAGAGAAGTGTCAGAATTGGCCTGGGTGGCAAGTGGTTAATTACCATAAATAAGTCATATACAAATAATTATTATATATTATTTTTAAGGTGATTTACTATATTTTCAAAAATGGACAAATGAAGTACTCAAGCAGGATGGCTTAATGGACAAATCCCATCCACTGAAGTTTTGAAGTTGCATAAAATGAATTTTTTTGTCTTCAAAGAGCAGTAATTTTTTGCGCTATAATTGAAAAAAGACCGTAAATATACAATTAGAAATAAATTTTTCTTCATAATACATTATTACATATCTTTGTTATAAAATTATTTGGCCTTTGTGATATAGCATAATATGTATGGTGGCCGATGATTTACCTTGATTTTTTGAAAACATTCCAAGTACCTTTTTGATGTTGTCAACAGCAAAATGAATTATTTTTTTATTTTTATTTTTTTTCAGTCATTGTAATTTTCCTCACATGGCATGTGTTATACTGACACCCCAAAATAAATTCTGTGGTATTACGAGAAAACTTAGAGAGGCCTAACATGCAGGGATTGTTCTATGGACTACCTATTACACTTTTGAAGGCCCTGGAAAGGACCTTACGTACTGATGACACGTGACACTAACTGATGACACCACTGATGTGGCACTGATGACAGATGGTACTAATACGGGGCACTGATTTGACAGATGGCACTAATATGTGGCACTGATGATAGATGGCACTCATACATGGCACTGATATTCACTAATTGTAGTGACACTGATGACAGACGACACTAATACGAGGACAGGTGACTTGATGGCACGTGACACTGACAGGTGGCACAGATGGCACTAATATGTGGCACTGATGACAGATTGACTACAGGTGGCTGGGGATGGCACTGGGGATGGCACTGGCAGATGGCACAGATGGCACTGGCAGATGGCACTGGGGATCACTGGCAGATGGCACTGGGGATGGCACTGGCGGATGGCACTGGGGATGAGATGGCAGGGGATGGCACAGCCCCTGGGCACAGAGGGCATTGGGGACAGATTGCTGCAGATTTTTTTTTTTTTTTAAACTTACGGCGCTGCAGCCGTTCATCTCCCCCTCCTCACACGCTGTCTCTGTGTGAGGAGGAGGAGCGGCGCTTGATTTTTACATATGAGATCATTTCGCGCTGTAAGCTTGGACAGCGATCTGTGATTGGCTTTACCCATTGGTCCACAGGGAACGAGGAAAAGGGGAGCCATCATAGACGGCCTATTTCCATTGAGCTTCAGTGCCTGCTGGTTAAAACAACCTTTTTAACAGAAGATTTTCCCTCTTAACTGTGAGAAAAACATGGGAGGGTAAACCTTATACTATAAACCCATGTTTTCTTCTTGTAGCTTGACAAACACCCTTCTATGTCCTCTGCAGATTTTTATTTGACAGCTGCAATCATACTTTACCATTGCAAACATCCATTGAGTCAGTGCCTCTGACAGAAGTGATGAGAGGCACTTGAGCTCGTTCTCACAAACTGTTGTATTTACACTGTATGTAGCTTCTGACAGGCTGCACAAGGCGCCCGGTGCATGTTCATGGCTCTGCCTCACCTGCCTCCCCTGACTGCATGTCCATGATGTATGGGTTGTCTTAGTATGCATATCTCATACCTGAGCTATCTCTGTGTAAGATGCAAAACAATGTAGTGGTCACCACTACTACAGTGATAGCAGTGATCTTCTAGGTCCAGTACTGTGTGGCTACCCTTCTGCATAGTAAACACGGGGCTTGCTTGCTCTGCACTGCCACCATTCAGAGAATGTCTCTTTAGGGATGGAGATCGCACTGGACTGACTCGATCAGTAACTGTTTGTAGGTAGTAGATGATGTGGGTGTGTAGGAAGAATTCTCTTCCAAAGATTTGTGCCCAACTTGCAAGGAGGTGGTAGTGAACCCTATCAGGGTCTGGGTTGCTGCCTCAGGGTAAGGCCTTATAATCAATTCCACATGTAACCTTGGCAAGTAGATAGAAAGGAGTGCCTGGTATCCAGTACATGTGATCGGAAAGACGTTTTATTGAAGGTAGCAACAAGGGAATTTTTCCTTGTTGCTACCTTCAATAAAACGTCTTTTCAATCACATTTACTGGATACTGGGTGCTCCTTTCTATCTGCTTTTCACCATTCAAAGAAAGCCTTGTATTTTTTTTTCAAGGCGTTCTCCGATTGGACACAGTGGAAATTGTGATGTGACCGCTCCCCACCTTTCCACCTTGTCCATTCAGAGTACCCCTTGTTGTACGATTGTATTAGGGGACTGCTCCTCTCTCTACGGCACAGTTAGTTCCCAGTTGGGGTGTCTGGAGTGAGGACTGACCCCAATAGCAAAAGGTTGAAAATGCCTAACCATATAAGTTTCCATGCTACCAGACCTACGTATCCAGCGCTGTGAGTTTCAGTATGATATCTGTTATGTGCATATTATTACTGTTGCTATATTTGCTATATGTTTTTTTGATGCTTTCTGTATTCGAACTTCATAAAATCTTAATAAAAACATTGAAACACAGAGTACCCCTTGTATTCATTGAAAAAAATACAATGATTTCTCTCAATGGCAACAGTGCTGATCGAGCCGCGCGGCACTGAATCCAGAAATCTGCTGCTATCACTACCGTAGCGGCAACTACTACAGTGATTTGCAGCTTACACAGGAATCAGTCAGGTAGGAGATATGCATCCTTAAATTACCCCAAGCAACAAAAATGATATCTAAAGTTCAGCTTTAACCTGTAAAAAACTATTTTCAAATCCAGACTCCCATGTCGTATTCTATACAAGGCTCTGACCAGTCAATATTCTGTACTGCAGTCAAAGCAATACAGCTTAGTCAAGACTGTGATTGGATAGTGAATGGGAAGCAGCTTACTGATGAGATTATGTTTGTGTTCTTTCCTCCAATCACCAAGTTCCATTTGTTAGATGTACAGCACTCTACAAGGCAGAAGCCTCATAGACTTATAGAGCTTCCTCTCCCAGTCTGAATATTGTTGTTGAGGGATTGCGGGGGGCTAGTACAAAGACGGATGGAAGGACATTTTTAGAATATATTTATGTATTTTAATGATTTAAAAAATGTTTAGGTGAGTTATATCTGCCCATGTTTATACTGCACATCTCCTATTCAGTGGGCTCACACAGGCACAGGTTCAGCGAGAAGGCTTCAACTTCATGTCATCTGCCGAGAAACCATCAATCTCTGGCTACTGTCAGGTCACATTTTGTCTGTTCTGTTGACAGTCTTGCCATATTACAATAACTGGCACGGCATAAGGTGTTGACATACCTCAAAATAGAAAGTCACCCTTTTCTTTGTTCAGATGGCTGGATTTGACCTATACAAATATCCATGTGCTTGATTTTCTTTGTCCTAGGCTTTGTAACCCATACGTAACATTCATTACATGGGAAACCGGGTGTACAGCAAAGATACACCGCCTGTACGATTTAACGAGACATTCTGACAACTTGATTGCATACATAACAGACTTAGTCCTGATAAGGTTTAAACCCAAATATTGACAATCTGGCATAAAACATTGGACTGCTTTGTTCAATGTAATATGTGATCCCAGAGTAATTAAATCATGTGTACACTTTAATATCTCATGTAGTGATTGGGCAATAAGAGAGCAAACATTACATTTTGTACACGGTGAGCAAACTATAAGCCTAACAAAGGTCCATTTAAACTAGATTCTTTTTATTTCATTACTGTAGATCTGGGTCCTATAATATACTCATAAGCTGATGTCTGATTCTTGTGACTTTCTAGCTTGATGCACATTTGAAGGTCTCATTTACATGAGTGTATCGATCTGTATGTCCATGTGAAGGAGCCGTCTTCATCCACACGGGATGCACAAGTGTACTGTGTAGACCAGTGCCAGCAGCCTGTTCAAATCAATGACGGGCAGTCAACCGCACGGACCTGCACACACCTCCGAGCGCATACTGGAGTGTACATCCATGGAGGTCCAGATCAAAACAGATCAGTGCACCCATGTGAAAAAGGCCTAAAGCTGAACTCCAGTTAGATATAAAGGATACTGATTAAGACCTCTCTGTATCAAATAAATCATCCCTAAATGTATTTTTAAATGCAAGTAGTGTAAGTACCTGAATCTGACTTATCAGTCTCTTGCAAATCCTGTACAACAGAGTCCAGACCAGGGGAGGGAGAAGCAGCACAACCAGCCATTCAGCTTTGCCATAGTGCAAGGAGCATGCTGATAGGAGGAAAGCAGAATGACAGAGAGATGAACTCATCAATCTGCTGCTTCTCCATTCACTGTCCAGTAACAAGCTGGGGTAGGTAAAAGACCTGTAAGTGTTACTGATCTACAGGGGAAACAAATCTGATCCCCTGCCCTGGCAGACAGGGCTTTGAAAATCCAAAACTGTTTGTAAACCTTCGATTTTTTTGTATAAACGAACATGCCTATACTTACCTGGTCTGTGCAATGGTTTTGCACAGAGAAGCCCTGATCCTCTTGTTCTGGGTTCCCCCGCCGGTGCTCCAGGCCCCCCCTCTTTATCGGGTGCCCCCACGGAAAGCCGCTTTCATGCAGGGGGCACACATGCAGGCTCACTCCCGAGTCCCGATGCTGAGTCCATTGACACAGACAACGGAACTCGTCCCTGCCCCATGCACCCATGTCACAGGATTTGATTGACAGCAACGGGAGCCAATGGCTCCTGCTACTATCAATCTGTCCAATGAGGAGAGCGACAGCGGCTGTAAACCTTCGATTTTAATTTTTTTTGTATAAAAATAACAAATATGCCTATACTTACCTGGTCTGTGCAATGGTTTTGCACATAGGAGCCCTGATCCTGGGGTCCCCTGACTGGCACTCCAGCCCCTCCTCTTCATCTAGTGCCCCTCATGGAAAGCCGCTTTCCGTACAGTCTCGCTCCTGAGTCCCGCTGCTGCGTCCATTGACACAGACAGCGGGACTTGCCCCCCCGCTCCCATGTCACAGGATTTAATTGACAGCAATGGGAGCCAATGGCTAAATCTGTCCAATGAGGAGAGCGACAGCATCTGGAGCCGCTGCGCTTGTGCACATCACTGGATCGGATCGGGTTCAGAAAAAGGAGGGTCTGGGGGGGGGGCATTTTGGGAGTCTCCCACATGCTTTTTCGCAAACTCAAAACGTACCCTTCATTTTTCTTTTGCTGAAAGTAATGGCTTTCTTCTGGGCACTCTGCCATAAAGCCCAAGTCTATGGAGCGTACGGCTTATTGTCGTCCTACGTACAGATACTCCAGTCTCTGCTGTGGAACTCTGCAGCTCTTAGGTCTCTGTGCTGCCTCTCTGATTAATGCCCTCCTTGCCCGGTCCGTGAGTTTTGGTGTGCGGCCGTCTCTTGGCAGGTTTGCTGTTGTGCCATGTTTTTTCCATTGGGTTATGATAGATTTGATGGTGCTCCTAGGGATCATCAAAGATTTGGATATTTTTTTATAACCTAACCCTGACTTGTACTTCTCAACAACATTGTCCCTTACTTGTTTGGAGAGTTCCTTGGTCTTCATGGCAGTGTTTGATTTGTGGTGCCTCTTGCTTAGGTGTTGCAGCCTCTGGGGCTTTTCAAAAAGGTGTGTATATCTAATGACAGATCATGTTACACTTAGATTGCACACAGGTGGACATCATTTCACTAATTATGTGACTTCTGAAGGTAATTGGCTGCACCAGAGCTTTTTATGAGCTTCATAACAAAGGGGGTGAATACATACGCACATGCCAATTATCAGTTTTTTTATTTCTGAAAAATAGTTTTATGTATATATTTTTCTAATTTTACTTCACCAACTTAGACTATTGTGTTCTGATCCATCACATATAATTCAGATTAAAAAAACTTTGAACTAAGGGTTGTAATGTAACAAAATAGGTAAAAAGCCAAGGCACGGTATATGAAGGGCAAATGGACGTACCAATGGGAAGGAACTAGCTCTCAGGGGACAGATTGGAACAGCGCTTTTGGTTACTGATTATGCACAATCAGATTGGTTATAAGCCAGATAATGTATATTTGATATACACTGGCTAAGGAAAGGGTTACTTCTAGCATCAGTTTTAGCTGAGCTATGCATTTTGGCTTCATTCAGAACTTTGCACAGAAAACCGCAGACTGAAAAGTCCTGTGAGTTCTTCTGTGAATTATATATCTTTGGCTAAAAGGTGTGCCAGATCCCATATATAATGTTCTAAGTGCATATTACCTGCCTTAGGAGAATGCCTATTAGGGATGCACCAATACGATTTTTTTTACGAGTACCAATACTTTTTTTTTAGTACTTACTGATACCAATTACTGACACCTACCGCAACTTTTTTTACTTCACACTTCAGCTGTCAGCAATGGTACAAAGCATTGAAAAGTTATTTACAAATGAAATGATTGTATCGTTTTTTCATTTTGCGCTTTTTTTCAATGTGAAACATGTAAATACATGTTAAAGGTGTAATAATATTAACAAACAAAGCAAACAAAAAACGTTTTAATTATTAATAGTTTTAAATTAAAAAAACTGCAGGAAAATAATATTTAAATGGAGAAAGAGAATAAGAATTTAATAAGGCTGATTAGAGTAAATTAAAGTATTAAACCCAAAAAAAAAGGATCCTGCTGCTTTAAAGCATTTTATATAGCACAGTGCTTGTGGTGTGTCATTTGGCCCCCTGTAACACCTGAAATATCTGGCTAATCCTGCTAGTTTCTGCCCTCCCCTTTGTAAACTGACCACAGTGTATCATGGCTGCTGAGCCCTGACACCATGGTCAGTTTACGTGCCTCCATTATCCGCAGCTCTCCTGTCCTCTTATGTGCTCTCTCTCCCCTCCCTCCCTGCCTGTTGGATCCTGTGACAGTGCCCACCCTGCAACTCCTGCTGCTCTCATAACACTTAAAATCTTACACAATCCTCCTTTCCTAATGACAGCTGCTCCTGTCTGTGTGTTTTATAAAAAGAATGCCTCCTTTGCCGAATTTCAGAGCGGCTCACCCTGATAATGTGACCTGCTGGATTTCTCTCTCCTCTCCTCCTTGCGTCCTGGCTGACGTCAGCGGGGGAATCTCGGCCCCGCCCGTCGCGGGCAGATGAGAGAGCCAGCAGGTCACATGATTCCAGGAAACCGCTGTGAAATACAGTAAATAAGGCACTTTTTTTAAATAAGACACACAGACAGGAGCAGCTGTCATTAGGGAAGAAGGAGGATTGTGTAAAGTTGGTAAAGTGGGTTAGCAACAGCTTTAAGGGTTAATAAGGGGTTAAACAGAGGAACAATTTAATTAAAAAAAAGCTTGACAGGTTGCTTTAAACTGATTACATCTGCAGAGGGAAGTTCATCCCTTGATCTGTAGATGAATAAATAGAAAGATAGATACAAAAAAGAAACAATGTTTCTTTTTTCTCTGTTTCAGCAGCTAAACAATGTTGTTGATAAATGTTGTTGTTTTTTTTTTTTTTTTTATTGACAGCTCCAATTGCCAGCAGGGGAACACCACTGACAGCTGAATGAGTGATGAGTGATGGTTATTAAGGACGCAGCGGCCCCGCTGCTCAACAACCAATTACCGTTCTTTTTATTTTTTTTTCCATTTCAGCTGTCAGTGGGGGAATCCTGCTGACAGAACCAAGCCTGAAAGTATCTGTTTCAGGTATCAGAGCATTCGCACAAGTACTGATACTCATGCAAATGCTTAGTAGGGATGAGCCGAACACCCCCGGGTTCGGTTCGCACCAGAACCTTCGAACGGACTGAAAGTTAGCGCAAATTTTCGAACCCTATACGTTATAATGGACGCGAACGTTCAAAATCAAAATTGCTAATTACAACGGCCAATATGCATGTTAATGTCATAAAACAGGTTTGGGGGACCCGGGTCCTGCCCCAGGGGACATATATCAATGCAAAAAGAACTTTTAAAAACTAACGTTTTTTCGGGAGCAGTCATTTTAATGAT
>CM053031.1:94123272-94315591 GCA_028564925.1 Lithobates sylvaticus | reverse complement strand
AAAAGGATTTTGGGTTTGAGTCATGAAATAGTTGATTTATGAATGAGATTTTTCGGTTAGACCAATGGGATGTAGATAATTCAGGTGAGATGTGGTTTAAGACTTCTATAGGTATCGGTATCTGTGTAGTAGTGGGTTCTTGATGGATAGTTTGGGTTAGAATTTTCCATGCTCTGACCGTGGCTATCGTGGTAGGGGGAATCGCTTTTGGTATTTTAGCGTCTAATGGAGTGCTCAACAACCAATTTTTTTAAACTAGGACGAAATAGTAAGGAAAGTTCTATATTGCACCAGTTTTTATTTGGATCTTGCTGAAACCACTCAGTTGCTTGAGCTATGATCGCTGCAGTGTGATAATCTGTAAAATCTATTGAACCTGATCCTCCCGCTAATTTGTGTATCCTAAGTATAGAATGAGCGCATCTAGGTTTTGTACCGTGCCAAATACATCGGTTGAGTATCGTTTGAAGTGACTTAAAGTAATATTTAGGTATAGGAATAGGAATGGTCCTAAACAGGTATAAAATTTGAGGTAAATGCATCATCTTGAACGCCGCTAATCTGCCAGACCATGACAGTTCCATTTTAGCTAATTTCTGAGATTCAGTACGTAATTTATCTAAGAGAGGCTTGAAGTTTGATGAAAAGAGGAGTTTAGTGGTTCTAGTGAGTTGAATACCTAGGTAAGAAATGCTGTGTTCAGACCATGTGAAGGGGTATTGGGCTTGTAATAGTAATTTAGTGGTGGAATTCAATTTGAGATCTAGTATTTGTGATTTGGTGACATTTAGTTTGTAAAATGATATTCGTCCAAACCAATCTAAAACGTCTCGGGCTGCTGCTAAGGATGAGGTAGGATTTGATAATATTAAAATCACATCATCAGCAAAAAGACTAATCTTATGAGTAGTGTTGCCAACAGTTATGCCTGAGATGTTCGAGTTCGTGCGTATGTGCTCAGCTAAAGGTTCTATAGTTAGATCAAAAATTAAGGGCGACAATGGGCAACCCTGACGGGTACCATTCGAAATTTGGAATGGATGAGATATCATATTAGCCAAAAAAACTTGAGCAGCTGGGCAAGTATATAGTGCCATGATAGCATTATAAATATTGTCTTTAAACCCAAATTTCATGAGAACTTTCTGTAGATAGGTCCAGTGCACCCGATCAAATGCCTTCTCTGCATCTAAAGAAAGAAGCAGAGAAGGTGTTCCACTGGAATTTACGCAATGGATTAAGTCAATCATGCGACGCGTCGCGTCGGATGCTTGCCTCCCTTTAATAAATCCTGTTTGGTCTTTGTGAATCAGGTCTGGCATAATCTTCATTAAGCGTCTAGCAATAGTTTTGGCGTATATTTTTAAATCAAGGTTAAGTAAGGAGATTGGCCGGAAGTTTTGTGGGGCAGTCGGATCTTTTTCAGGTTTTGGGAGAGTGATAATTAATGCGTTTAGCGATTCTACAGGGAATTTGGAAGAATATGCAGCTTGGTTAAGAAATTTCAGCAAGTGTGGAATCAAATAGGTAGAGAATTGTTTGAAGTATTCCCCTGTAAGGCCATCCGGGCCTGGTGTTTTGTTACAAGGCAGTGATGAGATGGTAGCTAGAAGTTCTGGTGCTGAAAAAGGAGCATTTAAATAAGACAATTGTGTTTCTGTCAGAGTCTGTAAATTTATCTTATGGAGAAAGTCATCAATTTCCTCTGGGGATGGTTGGTGGGTTGTAGGGTCATTCTTGAGATTATATAGGTCACTATAGTAATCGCTAAAAGCATTCGCAATGTCTTGTGGATTAGATAGCTTCACTTTCGAGTGTGGGTGGAATAAGAAGGGAATTTTAGATTTAACTCTAGCCCCTTTGATACGTTGTGCTAATCTTTTTCCTGCCTTATTGGATGTGGAATAAGAGATGGCTTTGAATTTGCGTTGCATATGTTCGTATGTATGGAGAAGAAGCAGCCTGAGTTCCTGTCTAAGCGACATTAATTGTGCTAGTGTAGTGGGACATGCAAATGACTTATGGTCTGCCTCCAAATGAGCAATTTGGGAAGTAAGGGAGTCTATTTGTTGTGTTCTTTTTTTTTTGTGAATGGAGCCCAGTTTTATAAGAACACCTCTCATTACCGCTTTATGCGCGTTCCACACCACGGCAGGATCCCCCACTGAATCAGCGTTTAATTCAAAATATTCTTTCAAATGAGTAGCAATTTCTTTGGAGTATGTAGCATGTTGTAATATGAAATTATTGGCTCTCCAGAGAAAAGAGTTCCGTTGAGGAGACGTATCATCAATAATTATCGAAATTGGGTTGTGGTCTGACCATGTCATGGTGTGGATAACAGAGGTAGTCACCTTTTGTAATAACAATTTATCAACAACAAACATGTCAATTCTGGAATACGACTTGTGTTGCGGGGAGAAATAATTATAATCCCTCTCTGATCCATGGTGGCATCTCCAGACATCGTAAAGATCAGACGATGTCAGGATTTGCCCCAGGGGAGAGGGTCTTCTCTTATCCGCTGAAGTAGTGTCCATATAAATATCTGCAAGGTGGAAGTCAGTGTCTTTCTTGATCGCTACAAGCACTCCTCTCTTCTTGGAAGAGAAATTAGAATAGAAAATAAGGGGAAATTTGTTATTGCGACATAAAGTGGCTGAAAGTGGGGTCAAGTGTGTCTCTTGGACACATAAGATATCACTATCAAGCTTTTCAGCAGTATGCCACAAAGATTGTCTCTTTGCTGGGTGGTTGAGACCCTTGGCGTTCAAGGATACTATCGTGAATGGCATATTTCCTGTTGTGGCTAAGTGATGGATTGTGGGAGACTATAACACTTACAGTTTGCAGATATTTCTTGGTGTATACAATAAATTCAGTTCCTTTCGGCTTATCAGGATACCTGGGTTCCGTAACTAGATGTATTTCTATAAAACCTGGAATGAAATTACAATTATATATAACAGCTATTTAAAAATATAGCAAAAGATATGAAAACAGGATGCGGCAGATTTGTGTCAAGCACAAAAAAAAAGCAAAGAGTCAGCTTTTACTGCTGCAGTGGGGAACAGTTAATACCAAAGGCAAGTGAGATCAAACAAAATTCCTGGAGGGGACGCTATAAACGTAGTTAGCGGACCGCTCAGGAGCCAGATACTTCCATAGGTTGATGATTCCGGGATCTTTGATTGTAGTGATATGTTGAAGGACGTTTTGGAAGAAGCGAAGTTTCATCTTTGTGGTATTCCGGGATTATTCCCCATTCTTTCAAAAGTTTCAAACCCTTGTGTAGGTCATTTATTATATGAGTGGATCCGTTTTTGGAGACAATTAGTGTGGCCGGGTAGCGCCATTTGTATAGAATCTTATGGTTTTGCATTCCTTTAGTTATGGGGTTCAAATCTCTACGTAGTTGAAGCGTATATCTTGATAAATCAGGAAATATTTCAACACCCTCAAACGGACGTGGTAGAGGGCCTTTCAATCTGGCTTCTGACATCATTTTTTCTTTAATATGGAAAAAATGGATCCTCATAAGTATATCTCTAGGCACTGATGCAGCCAGGTGTGAAGGTTTTGCAATTCTGTGTATTCTGTCAATTATAATGTCACGTGGCGTAACTTCAGGTAGAATAGTGCGTATAAGTTCTTTGGCGTATTTGGGTAATTCTGGAGTTGTTATATTTTCGGGGACCCCCCTTAACTTGACATTGTTTCGTCTAGAGCGGTCTTCCAAATTTGCTAATTTGCCCCTTATCCACTCTTGTTCATCTTTTACCTCATCAATAGAATCAATGATGTCATTCACTGTGGAGGAGCATTCCATCATACCTTTCTCAATAGTGGATACTCTGTTATCTATTAGACTGACATCTGTAGTGAGTTTAGTAAATAGAGTGGATAAATCAGTCACAAGAGAGGAATGCAGTGATATTAACATCTCTTTCAGTGTAGTGTCAATAACAGGCTGACCGCAGGTTGGGAAGGATGCCATTGAGGAATGTAAGGCCTGGTTAGATTGTAGTGGAATAAAAGCCTGGGGCTCAATTTCTGAGTGAGGTGGCCGCTGTGCTAGAGCATCCATTCTCATTTTTGCCTTAGCTGGGCTGTTCATTAAGGGATCCCCCTCTGTGTCATTGTCATGGGAGCTAGACATCTCCCTGTTTGGTGAGTCACCAGAAATGTTATTAGGGATTTCTGTATGTTTAGTCTGAGGCGCTGCTATGCCTTCAGCTCCATTTTGATTCTGACTGACCAGCGCTTCAGGAGGGTACAGGAGTGTGGTGAGCTTTTGGGGCTTGTGGTCCCCAGTTCTCTTACGGGACATTGTTGTGGGTCACTACCGGACTAATGTGGGGAAGTTTTTGTACAAAAATACCGGCTCCAGCGGTCCCTAATCGTTCCGGTTCGTCTCCCTCACAGCAGAGCTCAGCACTAAGTGTCCATCTCTCTTGCCGGCTGGCCACGCCCCTCCATTTTTATATTTTTTAAAAGCTCTTTTCTTATAGTTTATAGCTTTTTTAACTTTGGCCGTGAGCCACATAGGTTTTACTTTTAGCCTTTTAAATTTATCGCCCATGGGAATATACTTTGCAGTGAGTTCACAAACAGTCTTTTTGAAGAATCCCCATTTCTGTTCTGTGCCCATTGTTGCCAATATTCTCTCCCAGTCTAAGTTCTGGAGAGCAGCCCTCATCCTTGGAAAATTTGCTCTCTTGAAATTAAGTGTTTTTTTATCTTTCCTGTATGTGATTTTTGCTTACAGCTAACATCAAATGAAATCATGTTATGGTCACTGCTACCCAGATGTTCCTTTATCTGAACATTAGTAATATGCTCTGCATGGTTTGAGATTACCAGATCCAGCAGAGCATCATTCCTGGTTGGGGCCTCAATAAACTGGATCATAAAATTGTCCTGTAATAGGTTTATAATTTTTTGTCCTTTAACTGTCCCAGCAGTGCCATTATTCCAGTCAATTTCTGGGTAGTTAAAATCCCCCATTATTATCACTGTCCCAGCCCTTGCAGCCCTTTCCATCTGTGCAAGGAGCTGGGTATCCACCTCCTCATTAACATTGGGTGGTCTATAACAAACTCCAATGATTAACTTTGAACTACGCACATCTGTATGCAGTTCCACCCATAATGCTTCAGACTCATCACACTCTCCATCCCCCAGGTCCTCTTTCACACTCACTTTGAGATCACTTCTCATATACAGACAGACCCCTCCACCTTTCCTTTTAACTCTGTCTTTCCGAAAGAGTGCAAAGCTAGATCAGAATGTGCTGCAGGTTTCAGCAAAGCTACTGAAATGGGTGGCAGGAATTTTTTTTTTAATCTGGCAGAGGCCATTTTACAGGGCCATGTCACCTGCAGATAGGGTGTTATTGAATTCCCTCTGTTGTGCTGTATTAAATTAATTGGGGGCCATTCAAATTGAATGGCACAGCACAATGGGTAGATGAATTGCCATGCATTGTGGTAACGTGCATTTTAGCATGCATTGCCACTAGGGATGAGCCGAACACCCCCGGGTTCGGTTCGAACCAGAACCTTCGAACGGACCGAAAGTTCGTGCGAATTTTCGAACCCTATACGTTATAATGGACGCGAACGTTCGAAATCAAAAGTGCTAATTACAACGGCCAATATGCATGTTAATGTCATAAAACAGGTTTGGGGACCCGGGTCCTGCCCCAGGGGACATATATCAATGCAAAAAGAACTTTTAAAAACTAACGTTTTTTCGGGAGCAGTCATTTTAATGATGCATAAAGTGAAAAAAAAAAAGTGAAATTTTCCTTTAAATATGGTACCTGGGGGTGTCTAAAGTATGCCTGTGAAGTGGCATGTGTTTCCCGTGTTTAGAACTGTCCTTGCACAAAATGACATTTGTAAAGGAAAAAAAGAAGCCATTTAAAACCACTTGCGGCTTTAGGTTTGTTCTTAAGTAGAATCTGAACAGGTACATTATGAAGTGTAGCTCCATCCCAAAAAAATCTATTTTTAAGCTTTTTGGAGAACATAGGGAGGGGTTATCACCCCTGTAACATTTGCTGTCTTTGCACATCTGTTCAGAACATGTCACCTCACTTTCCGTCCCAATGACAAATGTTTTTGGAAAAGTGGGGTTTTAATTGAAACAAGGATTGGTGATAAAGTATCAGTAGAGAGGAGATACCTTTTTCCCAAATTAAATCTAACAGGATAGAATTTCCCTTCCTAGGGGTAGATTTCCTCTCACTTCCTGTTTTCTCTTTCCATTTGCAAGTAGGAGTCGTTTGTAAGTTGGATGTTTGAAAGTAGGGGCCTGGCGTATATACTCTGCAGAAATTTGCCCTATTAGATGTTGGTGTAGCCACAAGACTGGTGGGCACAGGAATGGGCCCTGCTATGAGTTAATAGATCAAGATTTGTAATTGCATGCACCTGTTGAACAGGGCAGAAAAATTGGGGGTGGTGGTGGTGGTGGACGGTGTTGCCACAAGACTGTAAGCTCTCACAGTTACTCTTGGTGGGCGCAGGAATGGGCCCTGCTGTGAGTTATTAGATCAAGATTTGTAATTGCAAGCACCTGATGAACAGGGCAGAAAAATTGGGCCTTTGGCGGTGGTGGTGGACGGTGTTGCCACAAGACTGTAAGCTCTCACAGTTACTCTTGGTGGGCGCAGGAATGGGCCCTGCTGTGAGTTATTAGATCAAGATTTGTAATTGCAAGCACCTGATGAACAGGGCAGAAAAAATTGGGCCTTTGGCGGTGGTGGTGGACGGTGTTGCCACAAGACTGTAGGCCCTCATAGTTACTCTTGGTGGGCGCAGGAATGGGCCCTGCTGTGAGTTATTAGATCAAGATTTGTAATTGCAAGCACCTGATGAACAGGGCAGAAAAATTGGGCCTTTGGCGGTGGTGGTGGACGGTGTTGCCACAAGACTGTAGGCCCTCACAGTTACTCTTGGTGGGCGCAGGAATGGGCCCTGTTGTGAGTTATTAGATCAAGATTTGTAATTGCAAGCACCTGATGAACAGGGCAGAAAAATTGGGCCTTTGGCGGTGGTGGTGGACGGTGTTGCCACAAGACTGCAGGCCCTCATAGTTACTCTTGGTGGGCGCAGGAATGGGCCCTGCTGTGAACTATTAGATCAAGATTTGTAATTACCCGCCCCTGTTAAACAGGGGCTGAAAAATTGTGCCTTAGGCACTGGTGCTGGTGCCACAACACTGCAACCCCTCACAGAGACTGTACTTGGAGCACAGCAGTCACACGTGTTGCGAAGCATTTTTTTAAAAAATCGTAAGTACCCGCCCCTGTTAAACAGGGGCTGAAAAATTGTGCCTTAGGCACTGGTGCTGGTGCCACAACACTGCAACCCGGCCCTCACAGATACTGTACTTGGAGCACAGCAGTCACACGTGTTGCGAAGCATTTTTTTTAAAAATTGTAAGTACACGCCCCTGTTAAACAGGGGCTGAAAAATTGTGCCTTAGGCACTGGTGCTGGTGCCACAACACTGCAACCCGGCCCTCACAGATACTGTACTTGGAGCACAGCAGTCACACGTGTTGCGAAGCATTTTTTTAAAAAATTGTAAGTACCCGCCCCTGTTAAACAGGGGCTGAAAAATTGTGCCTTAGGCACTGGTGCTGGTGCCACAACACTGCAACCCGGCCCTCACAGATACTGTACTTGGAGCACAGCAGTCACACGTGTTGCGAAGCATTTTTTTAAAAAAATTGTAAGTACCCGCCCCTGTTAAACAGGGGCTGAAAAATTGTGCCTTAGGCACTGGTGCTGGTGCCACAACACTGCAACACGGCCCTCACAGAGACTGTACTTGGAGCACAGCAGTCACACGTGTTGCGAAGCATTTTTTAAAAAAATTGTAAGTACACGCCCCTGTTAAACAGGGGCTGAAAAATTGTGCCTTAGGCACTGGTGTGGTGGCATGGATCATTGAGGAGGAGGAAGAGGATAGTCAGTGAACATAAGAGGACAGTCACTCAGCATCAGCATAGGCAGTCTTGAAGGGATGTGACATTAAAAATTATTCGGTTATATCCGCCTCAGGTGCCTGGTAGCTGGTGGTGATCCAAGACTGATTCATTTTGATGAATGTCAGTCGATCAACCGAGGCGGTGGACAGGCGCACCCTATGATCAGTCACAAATCCTCCAGCAGCACTGAATGTGCGTTCGGAAAGAACGCTGGAGGCAGGACAGGCCAGTAGCTCAATTGCATACTGTGCAAGCTCTGGCCAGTGATCCATCCTCAGGACCCAGTAAGCCAGAGGATTTTCGGTGGGAAAGGTGTCCAAGTCTGACCTTGCCCCAAGGTATTCCTGCACCATGTATATCAGACGCTGGCGATGGTTGCTGGAACCGATCATACCTTGGGGCTGCGGACTAAAAAATTGTCTGAACGCATCGGTCAGACGTCCACCTTCCCCACCGCTCCTTCTGCCACTGACCGAAGCCTCAGCAACTCGTCGCCCAGGACCAGGAGTTTGTAGCCTCCCAGTTTCTGGGAACGCGTTGCACAGACCTTTCTGCAAGGCCTCCCTGAGATGTCTCATCCTCTGCTCCCTCTGCGACGGCAAGATAAGGTCCGCAACCTTACCCTTGTACCGCGGATCAAGGAGAGTGGCCAGCCAGTAATGGTCCCTCTCCTTGATCCGAAGAACACGAGGATCCTTCCGCAGGCTTTGCAGGATCAGGGAGGCCATGCAGCGTAGGTTAGCTGAGGCATTCGGTCCGGAGTCTTCTGGGTCACTGAGGATGACATGATCGCCAGCCACCTCCTCCCAGCCACGTACAAGTCCACTGGTTTGTTGGGACTGTACATCATCCCTAAAAGACTGCTGCTGCTGATGCTGAGTGCCAGGCTCCACCTCCATGCTCCCACAATCCTCCTCCTCCTCCTCCTCCTCCTCCTCATCCTCTTCCTGTGTGATGGGTGGGACAGAAGGAACACTGTCCGGATAAAGGGGGCCTTGAGAGGCAAGGAAGTCCTCCTCTTCCTGCCTCTGTTCTGCCTCAAGTGCCCTGTCCATTATCCCACGCAGCGTATGCTCCAACAGGTGGACAAGAGGGACAGTGTCACTGATGCATGCACTGTCACTGCTCACCATCCTCGTGGCCTCCTCAAATGGTGAGAGGACAGTGCATGCATCCCTGATCATGCTCCACTGACGGGGGGGAAAAAAAAACAAGCTCCCCTGACCCTGTCCTGGTGCCGTAGTCGCAAAGGTACTCATTGATGGCCCTCTGCTGCGTGTGCAGTCGCTGCAGCATGGCCAACGTTGAGTTCCACCTGGTGGGCATGTCACATATTAGGCGGTTCTTGGGCAGGTTCAGCTCCTTTTGCAGCTCAGTCAGCCGAGCACTGGCATTATAAGATCGGCGGAAATGCACACAGACTTTCCTGGCCTGCCTCAGGACATCCTGTAAGCCTGGGAACCTGCCCATGAACCGCTGCACCACCAGGTTGAGGACGTGAGCCATGCAGGGCACATGGGTGAGCTGCCCCTGTCGCAGGGCGGAGAGGAGGTTGGTGCCATTGTCAGAAACGACCATTCCTGGCTTAAGCTAACGTGGCGTCAACCACCTCTCGGCCTGCCCCTGCAGAGCTGCCAGAACCTCTGGCCCAGTGTGGCTCCTGTCCCCCAAACACACCAGCGCAAGCACGGCATGGCATCTTTTTGCCTGCGTACTTGCGTAGCCCCTTGTACGCCTACGGAGCACCGCTGGTTCCAAGGACAGAGCACTGGAGGAAGAAGAAGAGGAGGGGGTGGAGGAGAGAGGTGTGTCACAACCAGTAGCAGTAGTCGCGTTTTGGAGGCGTGGTGGCGGAACAACCTCCAACACTACTGCACCTTGTCCTGCATCCCTCCCAGCTGCCAATAGAGTGACCCAATGGGCCGTGAAAGAAAGGTACCGTCCCTGTCCATGCCTGCTGGACCATGAGTCAGCGGTAATATGCACCTTACCGCTGACCGCCCTGTCCAGCGAGGCATGGACATTGCCCTCCACATGCCGGTAGAGAGACGGAATCGCCTTCCGCGAGAAAAAGTGGCGTTTGGGAACCTGCCACTGAGGAACCGCACATTGAACAAACTCACGGAAGGGGGCCGAGTCTACCAACTGAAAAGGCAGCAGTTGAAGTGCTAGCAATTTAGCAAGGCTAGCATTCAACCGCTGGGCATGTGGATGGCTGGGAGTGTACTTCTTTCTACGGTCCAGCAGCTGGGGCAGGGAAATTTGCCTGCTGCAATCGGACGTCGGTGTACTGCAAGTACTTGGTTGTGACACACCGAATTCTACACCTTCAGTCCTCTCAGAGCAGCTTTCAGAGAGGACTGAAGGTGTAGTGGGGATGGAGATCCCAGCTGAGGAGGAGCAAGGAGAGGTCCGCTTAGTTCTTTGGTGTGGGTCTTTTATGTGTGCCTGCCAACGAGCTGCATGGCAGGTCGCCATATGTCTGGTCATGCTTGTCGTGCCCAAGCGGCTGATGTTTTGGCCACGCGAGATACGCTTGAGACAAATATTGCAAATAGCAGTGGTGCGATCTGCTGCACTCGTCTCAAAAAAGGCCCACACCAAAGAACTTTTCTGATAACGTGCAGAGGCAGCGCCCTGCACAGGCGGAGCTCTGCGGTGTTGTACAGTTGCTGTGCTGGCCTCTACCTGGCCTCCAGGGGGCATCCTGCCTCGTTGGACATGTGACGCCGCATCCTCCTCCTCCTCGTCCTCCTCCTCATCCTCTCTCCCTTGAGGCACCCATGTGGAGTCAGTGACCTCATCATCCCCTCCCTCTTCACCACTAGAGCAAACCTGGCAGTAAGCTGCAGCTGGTGGAACAGTACTGCCAGATTCCTCAAGCTGGGTATCGTCATCCGAGCCTTCGAATCGTTGGGCATCCTCCTGGAGCATGTACCCAACACTGTGCTCAAAGAGTTCGGGGGACTCCTCAGGAGGACATGGTGGGTCTAGGGAAGGGGTGGCTGATGATGCTCTGTCAGTACCCTGAGCCTGGGTGAGAGAGGATGAGGAGGATGAGGAGGGCTTGGTCATCCATTCTACCAAGCCTTCAGCATGATGCGGCTCCACATGTCCAGCTGCCGAAAACAAAGACGCGCGTGTCCCATGGCCACGTGCTGATGACGATGCACGACCACGTCCACGTCCACGGCCACGTCCACTAGAAACAGAGCCTGCCTGCCCTGTGTTCTTGGCTCTGCACGCTCTGCCTCCCCTTGGCGGTCTTCCAGCCATTGTAGTCGGTAGTCCTGTGGGTGCTGCTGAGAAGAAAATATAGGAGCTCTGTGTGATGCCACTAACACACTAGAAGTCCTATGGGTGCTTCTGCAAAGAAAATAGAGGAGCTCTGTGTGATGCCACTAACACACTAGAAGTCCTGTGGGTGCTGCTGAGAAGAATATATAGGAGCTCTGTGTGATGCCACTAACACACTAGAAGTCCTATGGGTGCTTCTGCAAAGAAAATAGAGGAGCTCTGTGTGATGCCACTAACACACTAGAAGTCCTGTGGGTGCTTATGCAAAGAAAATAGAGGAGCTCTGTGTGATGCCACTAACACACTAGAAGTCCTGTGGGTGCTTCTGCAAAGAAAATAGAGGAGCTCTGTGTGATGCCACTAACACACTAGAAGTCCTGTGGGTGCTTCTGCAAAGAAAATAGAGGAGCTCTGTGTGATGCCACTAACACACTAGAAGTCCTGTGGGTGCTTCTGCAAAGAAAATAGAGGAGCTCTGTGTGATGCCACTAACACACTAGAAGTCCTGTGGATGCTTCTGCAAAAAAAATAGAGGAGCTCTGTGTGATGCCACTAACACACTAGAAGTCCTGTGGGTGCTTATGCAAAGAAAATAGAGGAGCTCTGTGTGATGCCACTAACACACTAGAAGTCCTGTGGGTGCTTATGCAAAGAAAATAGAGGAGCTCTGTGTGATGCCACTAACACACTAGAAGTCCTGTGGGTGCTTCTGCAAAGAAAATAGAGGAGCTCTGTGTGATGCCACTAACACACTAGAAGTCCTGTGGGTGCTTCTGCAAAGAAAATAGAGGAGCTCTGTGTGATGCCACTAACACACTAGAAGTCCTGTGGGTGCTTCTGCAAAGAAAATAGAGGAGCTCTGTGTGATGCCACTAACACACTAGAAGTCCTGTGGATGCTTCTGCAAAAAAAATAGAGGAGCTCTGTGTGATGCCACTAACACACTAGAAGTCCTGTGGGTGCTTATGCAAAGAAAATAGAGGAGCTCTGTGTGATGCCACTAAACACACTAGAAGTCCTGTGGGTGCTTCTGCAAAGAAAATAGAGGAGCTCTGTGTGATGCCACTAACACACTAGAAGTCCTGTGGGTGCTTCTGCAAAGAAAATAGAGGAGCTCTGTGTGATGCCACTAACACACTAGAAGTCCTGTGGGTGCTTATGCAAAGAAAATAGAGGAGCTCTGTGTGATGCCACTAACACACTAGAAGTCCTGTGGGTGCTGCTGAGAAGAATATATAGGAGCTCTGTGTGATGCCACTAACACACTAGAAGTCCTATGGGTGCTTCTGCAAAGAAAATAGAGGAGCTCTGTGTGATGCCACTAACACACTAGAAGTCCTGTGGGTGCTTCTGCAAAGAAAATAGAGGAGCTCTGTGTGATGCCACTAACACACTAGAAGTCCTGTGGGTGCTGCTGAGAAGAATATATAGGAGCTCTGTGTGATGCCACTAACACACTAGAAGTCCTATGGGTGCTTCTGCAAAGAAAATAGAGGAGCTCTGTGTGATGGGACTAACACACTTCAAGTCCTATAGGTGCTTCTGGGAAGAAAATAAAGGTCTGTGTGATGGGACTAACACACTTCAAGTCCTATAGTTGCTTCTGGGAACAAAATATAGCTCTGTGTGTGTGATGGGACTAACACACTTCAAGTCCTATAGGTGCTTCTGGGAACAAAATATAGCTCTGTGTGTGTGATGGGACTAACACACTTCAAGTCCTATAGGTGCTTCTGGGAAGAAAATATAGCTCTGTGTGTGTGATGGGACTAACACACTTCAAGTCCTATAGGTGCTTCTGGGAAGAAAATATAGCTCTGTGTGTGTAATGGGACTAACACACTTCAAGTCCTATAGGTGCTTCTGGGAACAAAATATAGCTCTGTGTGTGTGATGGGACTAACACACTTCAAGTCCTATAGGTGCTTCTGGGAACAAAATATAGCTCTGTGTGTGTGATGGGACTAACACACTTCAAGTCCTATAGGTGCTTCTGGGAACAAAATATAGCTCTGTGTGTGTGATGGGACTAACACACTTCAAGTCCTATAGGTTCTTCTGGGAACAAAATATAGCTCTGTGTGTGTGATGGGACTAACACACTTCAAGTCCTATAGGTGCCTCTGGGAACAAAATATAGCTCTGTGTGTGTGATGGGACTAACACACTTCAAGGCCTATAGGTGCTTCTGGGAACAAAATATAGCTCTGTGTGTGTGATGGGACTAACACACTTCAAGTCCTATAGGTTCTTCTGGGAACAAAATATAGCTCTGTGTGTGTGATGGGACTAACACACTTCAAGTCCTATAGGTGCTTCTGGAACAAAATATAGCTCTGTGTGTGTGATGGGACTAACACACTTCAAGTCCTATAGGTGCTTCTGGGAAGAAAATATAGCTCTGTGTGTGTGATGGGACTAACACACTTCAAGTCCTATAGGTTCTTCTGGGAACAAAATATAGCTCTGTGTGTGTGATGGGACTAACACACTTCAAGTCCTATAGGTGCTTCTGGGAACAAAATATAGCTCTGTGTGTGTGATGGGACTAACACACTTCAAGTCCTATAGGTGCTTCTGGGAACAAAATATAGCTCTGTGTGTGTGATGGGACTAACACACTTCAAGTCCTATAGGTTCTTCTGGGAACAAAATATAGCTCTGTGTGTGTGATGGGACTAACACACTTCAAGTCCTATAGGTGCTTCTGGGAACAAAATATAGCTCTGTGTGTGTGATGGGACTAACACACTTCAAGTCCTATAGGTGCTTCTGGGAACAAAAATATAGCTCTGTGTGTGTGATGGGACTAACACACTTCAAGTCCTATAGGTGCTTCTGGGAAGAAAATATAGCTCTGTGTGTGTAATGGGACTAACACACTTCAAGTCCTATAGGTGCCTCTGGGAACAAAATATAGCTCTGTGTGTGTGATGGGACTAACACACTTCAAGTCCTATAGGTGCTTCTGGGAAGAAAATATAGCTCTGTGTGTGTGATGGGACTAACACACTTCAAGTCCTATAGGTTCTTCTGGGAACAAAATATAGCTCTGTGTGTGTGATGGGACTAACACACTTCAAGTCCTATAGGTGCTTCTGGGAACAAAATATAGCTCTGTGTGTGTGATGGGACTAACACACTTCAAGTCCTATAGGTGCTTCTGGGAAAAAAATATAGCTCTGTGTGTGTGATGGGACTAACACACTTCAAGTCCTATAGGTGCTTCTGGGAACAAAATATAGCTCTGTGTGTGTGATGGGACTAACACACTTCAAGTCCTATAGGTGCTTCTGGGAAGAAAATATAGCTCTGTGTGTGTAATGGGACTAACACACTTCAAGTCCTATAGGTGCCTCTGGGAACAAAATATAGCTCTGTGTGTGTGATGGGACTAACACACTTCAAGTCCTATAGGTGCTTCTGGGAAGAAAATATAGCTCTGTGTGTGTGATGGGACTAACACACTTCAAGTCCTATAGGTGCTTCTGGGAAGAAAATATAGCTCTGTGTGTGTGTGATGGGACTAACACACTTCAAGTCCTATAGGTGCTTCTGGGAACAAAATATAGCTCTGTGTGTGTGATGGGACTAACACACTTCAAGTCCTATAGGTGCTTCTGGGAAGAAAATATAGCTCTGTGTGATGGGACTAACACACTAGAAGTCCTGTGGGTGCTGCTGAGAAGAATATATAGGAGCTCTGTGTGATGCCACTAACACACTAGAAGTCCTATGGGTGCTTCTGCAAAGAAAATAGAGGAGCTCTGTGTGATGCCACTAACACACTAGAAGTCCTGTGGGTGCTTATGCAAAGAAAATAGAGGAGCTCTGTGTGATGCCACTAACACACTAGAAGTCCTATGGGTGCTTCTGCAAAGAAAATAGAGGAGCTCTGTGTGATGGGACTAACACACTTCAAGTCCTATAGGTGCTTCTGGGAAGAAAATAAAGGTCTGTGTGATGGGACTAACACACTTCAAGTCCTATAGTTGCTTCTGGGAACAAAATATAGCTCTGTGTGTGTGATGGGACTAACACACTTCAAGTCCTATAGGTGCTTCTGGGAACAAAATATAGCTCTGTGTGTGTGATGGGACTAACACACTTCAAGTCCTATAGGTGCTTCTGGGAACAAAATATAGCTCTGTGTGTGTGATGGGACTAACACACTTCAAGTCCTATAGGTTCTTCTGGGAACAAAATATAGCTCTGTGTGTGTGATGGGACTAACACACTTCAAGTCCTATAGGTGCTTCTGGGAACAAAATATAGCTCTGTGTGTGTGATGGGACTAACACACTTCAAGTCCTATGGGTGCTTCTGGGAACAAAATATAGCTCTGTGTGTGTGATGGGACTAACACACTTCAAGTCCTATAGGTGCTTCTGGGAACAAAATATAGCTCTGTGTGTGTGATGGGACTAACACACTTCAAGTCCTATAGGTGCTTCTGGGAAGAAAATATAGCTTTGTGTGTGTAATGGGACTAACACACTTCAAGTCCTATAGGTGCCTCTGGGAACAAAATATAGCTCTGTGTGTGTGATGGGACTAACACACTTCAAGTCCTATAGGTGCTTCTGGGAAGAAAATATAGCTCTGTGTGTGTGATGGGACTAACACACTTCAAGTCCTATAGGTGCTTCTGGGAAGAAAATATAGCTCTGTGTGTGTGATGGGACTAACACACTTCAAGTCCTATAGGTGCTTCTGGGAACAAAATATAGCTCTGTGTGTGTGATGGGACTAACACACTTCAAGTCCTATAGGTGCTTCTGGGAACAAAATATAGCTCTGTGTGTGTGATGGGACTAACACACTTCAAGTCCTATGGGTGCTTCTGGAACAAAATATAGCTCTGTGTGTGTGATGGGACTAACACACTTCAAGTCCTATAGGTGCTTCTGGGAACAAAATATAGCTCTGTGTGTGTGATGGGACTAACACACTTCAAGTCCTATAGGTGCTTCTGGGAAGAAAATATAGCTCTGTGTGTGTAATGGGACTAACACACTTCAAGTCCTATAGGTGCCTCTGGGAACAAAATATAGCTCTGTGTGTGTGATGGGACTAACACACTTCAAGTCCTATAGGTGCTTCTGGGAAGAAAATATAGCTCTGTGTGTGTGATGGGACTAACACACTTCAAGTCCTATAGGTGCTTCTGGGAAGAAAATATAGCTCTGTGTGTGTGATGGGACTAACACACTTCAAGTCCTATAGGTGCTTCTGGGAACAAAATATAGCTCTGTGTGTGTGATGGGACTAACACACTTCAAGTCCTATAGGTGCTTCTGGGAACAAAATATAGCTCTGTGTGTGTGATGGGACTAACACACTTCAAGTCCTATAGGTGCTTCTGGGAACAAAATATAGCTCTGTGTGTGTGATGGGACTAACACACTACAAGTCCTATAGGTGCTTCTGGGAACAAAATATAGGAGCTCTGCCTGCCTGCCACGAACACACTACAAGTCCTATAGGTGCTTCTGGGAACAAAATATAGGAGCTCTGCCTGCCACGAACACACTACAAGTCCTATAGGTGCTTCTGGTAACAAAATATAGGAGCTCTGCCTGCCTGCCACGAACACACTACAAGTCCTATAGGTGCTTCTGGTAACAAAATATAGGAGCTCTGCCTGCCTGCCACGAACACACTACAAGTCCTATAGGTGCTTCTGGTAACAAAATATAGGAGCTCTGCCTGCCTGCCACGAACACACTACAAGTCCTATAGGTGCTTCTGGTAACAAAATATAGGAGCTCTGCCTGCCTGCCACGAACACACTACAAGTCCTATAGGTGCTTCTGGTAACAAAATATAGGAGCTCTGCCTGCCTGCCACGAACACACTACAAGTCCTATAGGTGCTTCTGGTAACAAAATATAGGAGCTCTGCCTGCCTGCCACGAACACACTACAAGTCCTATAGGTGCTTCTGGTAACAAAATATAGGAGCTCTGCCTGCCTGCCACGAACACACTACAAGCCCCTCTTTCTCAATCAATCTTTGTAACTGAATCTATCTAACTCAATTTCTGTAAGTGAATCTCTCTACCTAACTAAATCGAGCAGAGTGTCACAGAATCAGCCTGCTCAATCTGCGCCGGAACAGCATGTGACCGGCGCAGACGGCGTGGCGGCCTTTTATAGGGGGGGGGCGTGTACTACAGCCCCTGAGCTGTAATTGGCTACAGGCGTCCTGCCTGTAGCCAATTATGGCTCTTCGAGTTTCCGGGGCTGTGATTGGCCAAGCATGCGGGGTCACAGTGCATGCTTGGCCAATCATCAGCCAGCAATGCACTGCGCCGGCCGCGCCGGCCGCAATGCATTGCGGGGCCGCTTGCATCACACGAACGTGATGCGAGCGGCCAAAATAGTTCTGGGCTCGCCGAGCGAGCGAACGCCCGGTGCTCGATGCGAACGTGGGTTCGCATCGAGCACCGGGCCCATCCCTAATTGCCACAACACACAAGTGTGAATGGGCCATCATAACAAAGGGCCCTTCATTTAATTCTGTGTGCTATGAAATGATTCCGATTCTTGTCTGCGATTTACCTGTCCTACTTATTAAAGATGTATAGCTGTGAGCATTCCACACTTTCACATCCGCTTCCTAAGGATGGATTTATAAAACACTAAGACCCCTTTCATGCTGCGGCCACGTTAGTGGCGCTTTAGCGCTGTTAAGGCGGCACGCTTTTAACCCCAAAAGAAGCACTGCCCATTCCTTTCAATGGGCAGGGCGTTTTGGGAGAACTAAATACAACGTTCCCAAACCACCCCAAAGATGCTGCTTGCAGGACTTTTCCTAACGTTTCGCAAGTGCACCGCCCCAGTGTGAAAAGTCACACTGAAATGAATGTGAGGCACTTTACAGACGCTATTTCTACCGCTAAAACGCCTGAAAACAGCCCCTGTGTGAAAGGGGTCTAAAGTGTCATAAAAAAAGTGTTTTATCGCTCCATCCTGAATTTGAGAAATATAAAAAGCTATGGAAACTCATTATGGTATTGTTTGCATCAGGCGTTCCTCCCTTTTGGAACGGATTTTCGTTATTATATTATAATTTTTTTACCTTATTAATAAATGGATATTGAATTTAAACACAAAATTGTTGCCTCTTTGTTCCTTTTAAAGTCTGCATTTTCTTTGCTTGATTTGGATTTATGAATACCGTATTTATCGGTGTATAACACACACATTCATTTTAAGAGGGAAGTTTCAGGAAAAAAACTTTAATTTTAAATAAGGAACTTTGAAGCAAAATAAGGGTAAGTGCCTATCTGCAGCCTCGCCATTGCCATCAATGCAGCCTGATCAATGCCCATCTGCAGCCTCACAAGTGCCATCAATGCAGCAGCCTCGCCATTGCCATCAATGCAGCCTAGAGGGGACAGGGAGGGGGGCGGGACGAGCGCCGACAGAATCTCCTATAATAGATAGAACAGTGGTCCAATGGTGGCCCAGGAGACGGGACTTCCTATTACAGAGGCCACCAAGTAAACAGGAGATTCTCGTCACTGTATGTAATCTGACGTCGCTCATCCTACCCCCTCCCTGTTCCCTCCGAGGCAGCTAAAATTGAAGTATTGGAATATAAACACGCACACGCTATTTGCCACCATTATTTTCCAGCACTGCCTTAACCCTCTTGGACAAGGAGTTTAGTTGCGACTGGAGTCCTCTTCTCCATGATGACATCACAGAGCTGGTGGATGTTAGAGACCTTGCGCTCATCCACTTTCCACTTGATGATGCCTCCCAGATGTTTAATAGGGTTTAGGTCTGGAGACATGCTTGGCCAGTCCATTACCTTTACCCTCAGCTTCTTTAGCAAGGCAGTGGCCGTCTTGGAGGTGTGTTTGGGGTCGTTATCATCTTGGCTGCCCAGTCTCCAAAGAGAGGGGATCATGCTCTGCTTCAGTATGTCACAGTACATGTTAGCATTCATGGTTCCCTCAATGAACTGTAGCTCCCCAGTGCCGGCAGCACTCATGCAGCCCCAGACCATGACACCCCCACCACCATGCTTGACTGTAGGCAAGACACACTTATCTTTGTACTCCTAATCTGGTTGCCGCCACACATGCCTGACACCATCTGAACCAAATAAGTTTATCTTGGTCTCATCAGACCACAAGACATGGTTCCAGTAATCCATGTCCTTAGTCTGCTTGTCTTCAGCAAACTGTTTGCAGGCTTTCTTATGCATCATCTTTCGAAGAGGCTTCCTACTGGGACGACAGCCATGCAGACCAATTTGATGCAGTGTGCGGCGTATGGTCTGAGCACTGGCAGGCTGACCCCCCTCCCACCCCTTCAACCTCTGCAGCAATGCTGGCAGCACTCTTACATCTATTGTAAAACCCTTCAGTGTTCAGCAGCCCCCCTCAACCCCCCTAATACTTACCTGAGCCCATCTTGATCCAGCGATGTTTCATGGGAGTCTCCCCTGCCTGGAACTTTCCCTTTGCAATGGCTGAGAGAGCAGCGGGGCACCATTGGCTCCTGCTACTGTCAATCAAGGTCAGTGAGCCAATGAAGAGAGAGAGGGTGGGGTCAAACCATGGCTCTGTGTCTAAAAGGAAGCACAAAGCAGCAGCTTGGCTAAGGTGCCCCCCATAGCAAGCTGCTTGCTGTGGGGGCAGGAGGGAGGGGCAAGAAGCGCTGGCATGGGACATAAGAAAAGAAGGATGTGGGCCGCTTCTTCCATTTGTTATTTTAAATAAAATATATAAAAAATGGTAAAAAGGAGCAACTGAGGGATGTTTCTAGAAGAGAAATCTTGTGGATTTACGATTCAGGGTTTGAATATAGAAATAGATTTCAGTTGTTTTATCTCCAATTAGGCAGGAGATATTTCACACTTCTGAGATTTTATAATTCTAACTTAGCTATATGAGTGTTGATATATATTTATATATGGGTAGAACAATTAATTTTAATTCTCGTGTTATCTGTTCTATTTTAACATTTACATTTTTTTCCATAAATTAGGTACTAATAAAGTTTTATCATAGTATGAATAGGTTGAGAATATATCTTAAATTGCCACTAGATGGCATTAGACTGACCTGGATCATTCGGGTTTTGCATCTCCGTAGACATGTAACATTGTATCTATATGGACATGTTAAGCTTGGTTCACATATGTCCAGCCGCTGTTTATAAAAAGGAGTCCGGTGTGCTTTTCTTCACCGATTCATGTGCGATTTTACTTGAAATTGCACCTGAACCAGACGGAAAAATGCACAGGGCTCTTTTTAAAAATGAACTGATGCCGCCCAGGACATATGTGAACCGTCAACATGTGAACCAAACTGCTTACAATCAAATGTGCTTAGAATGCGGTTCAACATGCATCCAATTCGCATATATGTGAACCGAGCCTTAAACTGTAAAAATGAACACTAAGACCCCTTTCACACGAGCGCTATAGCGCCTGCAATCCGCCCTCAAACTGCTGCTCCATTGTCTGCAGTGTGAAAGCCCTTGCGGTGCGCTGGCAGGGCGTCACAAAAAGTCCTGCCAGCAGCTTCTTTGGAGCGGTAAACTCACCGCTCCTCCACCGCTGCTCCCCATTAAAATCAATGGGGCAGCGTGGTAATACCGCCGGAAAGACGCTGCTATTGCAGCGTTTTTAACCCTTTCTCGGCTGCTAGTGGGGGGTAAAAGTGCCCCGATAGGGGCCGAAATGCACCGCAAATCCGACGGTAAAACACCGCTAAAAATAGTGGCAAAGGAAAATTTTGGGCATCAAAGTTTGTTGCCATTTCAATTTTATAGCTTGACATGTTGGGTATCTCATTGGCTCAACCTCATCTTTTATATTTTACCAAAAAATTAGGATTATTTTGTATTTGTGTACATTAAAACTAACTGTAATGTATTTTTTTATAACAATATGGGATTTTTAAACCACTGCGCTAATATTCTCTCACATAATAAATTGCAACTACCATCATTTTGCTCTCCAGAATGTCTGCTTTCAGAAAATATATAATTTGTTGGGAATGTAAAGTAATTGTCAGCCCAAAACTGTGCAGTTTAGCCTGTGTGACAGAAAATGCAGGAAAAAGTCCCCAGCAGTGAAAACATGACAGTTGGTAACCAAACATGTGACCTGCACCTGTGAGCGTGAGGTCATGGTGTGAGCTCCTGGTGTGAGGCGCCTCACACCAGGCAGTTACTCTTAGCTCAACTGTCGAGGAGGAAGGCAGCAAGAGACTTGGCTGGAGAATTTTAGCCAAAACCACAGCGATTTTCAGCGATTTCGATTCAGAGAGGATTGGAGATGACGTCTGAACGCCCACAGACAAATAGTAAGTGTTTTTAAATTCATTTAACAAATTTTTACTATGGTTACCAACTCATGTTTTGAAGGGTCTGTCCCCAGCAGTCTCCCTGTCAATCTGAATGACTGGGTCCCATCAATAATCCCAATTACAGTACTAGCCCCACCCCCCAGACTTACCCCTCCTCTAGAGACAAATATTCTCCCATGGGTGGGGTTTGGTGTGGTAGCCCTGCCCTCTGGTTCCCAGGCCCCTCCCATATGTCATGACAAAGGATACAGATTAATGGCACTGAGGCTGGAGCCTGTGTAGACTACAAGTCCCAGCATGCCTTTAGATATCCAGGCAGTGTGCCATGTACAGTCTGTCATCATTCCTAAGCAGTATTCACTGAAAGCTCAGTCTGGGGATGATGTAGGAGGAGTGAACTGTGACAGAAAGCTGTTGTTGCGCCTAGCAACCAGTTAGTTTCTAGCTATCAGTGCTGCTCCAGGTTGTGAAAATCAACAAATTCTGCTATTAGCAACACCACATTGTTCCCCCTAATACACTTGTCATACAATGGCCTCTATATTCACCTATTTATGTAGAAGAAATCCAATATATCCGATTTGGGTGCATCGTATTGTTTACTATTTCACTAGAGCTTTATTGAAATGTCACAAGTGACCTTTCATTCAGTTCTGTTCACCATAGAGGCATTGTGATGTGGAGGCTTGTGTCACATTATACTAAACCGTAAAAAAAATAAAGTGTGTGATATATGTGTATAGGTTGTATATGTGTATATAGTTCATGGTGCATAGGGAATAGGAATGTATTGTCCCTGCTGAGGTACAATGTGGGGATCTAATAATGCTGCTGGGGGTCCTAATTTTTGCTGCTGGTGTATTTATTGTTGCTGGGGTAACTTCTGTTGCTGGAAGGGGTCTATTATTGCAGTTGGGGGTCTATTTCTGCTGGTGCCGGTGGGGGTTAGTGTTGCTGCTGCTGCAAAGATGCGCTCTAATGGCTCATGCACACTGGCGCTTAGAGCTGTACAGTGTAAAAACTGGGGGTGTTCCTGTGTTAGGCCTTGCTAGTAGATATCAATAGAAAGCAGAAAAACAGCATCCAGTACCCATATATTATTGCCCCTTCACAGTGGTACTTGTGATCAGTGATTTATGTGTATAGGACATGCTCTGAACACAGTCTGCATTCAGGGCATATCGCTGTAGGCATGTGTGCCTGTATGCAGTTATCTCTGGCATGTGTAAATATGTATACAGCTCCTGTGTATTTCATCCTGACATTGATTTCTACAGGACGCTAACAGCTAAATATTCACAAGCCTCATGACTAAATTACATCTGTTTTTGATGCTGTACGGCCCAGAGGGCCCATGTGAGCCCTAAAGTCCCTTTTCACCTGAGAAGTACTGTGCAGCTCTATGAAGTGCATCCATGTGAAATTTTATAATTAAGACCTCATTCGGATGTGCGCTGGCACCTGTCCTGGGTGAAGACTGCCTTTGTTTTAGCTTCTGCATCCGCCCTGAGCTGCATGCAGACAGCCTATAGAAGTGGATACAGATACCGCCTCATGTCAGAAGAGAGGCCGCACAGCCCCAAATGTAGATTGTGTGCATCCCCAAACACAGTGTGCATACAGGGCTGTGCAGATGTTCCTGCATGGCTGTCAGATTGTGACATGCAGCTGTGTCTATACAACCGCGGCCTTTGCATCCACTTCTATAGGGGCTTTCATGCAGCTTGTGGCAGATGTAGGAGATAAAACAAATGCTTCATGCAGTACGGGCGCAAGTGTCCCTTTGAGCAAAGCTTTAATATTTATTTGCACAGTGCCTCTGAGCTTACTTTGGCAAGTGTTGTATATTTTGAATGTTATGTACGTTTATTTTACTGCTTTTTTGATTAGCAATACATATCCCAAAACATGTATATCTGGTTCCATGTTCTTTAACCGCTTCAATACAGGGCTTTTAAACACCCTTCCTTACCAGAGCACTTTTTGCGATTCGGCACTGCGTCGCTTTACTAACAATTGCGCGGTCGTGCGACGTTACACCCAAACAAAATTGACGTCCTTTTTTTCCCACAAATAGAGCTTTCTTTTGGTGGTGATCGCCCCTGCGGTTTTTATTTTTTGCGCTATAAACAAAAGAAGAGCGATTTTGAAAAAAAAACAAACTTTTTGCTATAATAAATATCCCATTTTTAAAAAAAAAAACATTTTTTTTCCTCAGTTTAGGCAGATACGTATTCTTCTACATATTTTTGGTAAAAAAAAATCGCAATAAGCGTATATTGATGTGCGCAAAAGTTATAGCTTACAAAATAGGGGATAGAGCAAATTTTTTTTTTTTACTTTAATGGCGGCGATTTGCGATTTTTTTTTTATTTGACACTTCGGACACTTTTGACACATTTTTGAACCATTCACATTTACACAGCGATCGTTGCTATAAAATTGCAATGATTACTGTGTAAATGTGACTGTCAGGGAAGGGGTTAACACTAGAGGGCGCTGGAGGGGTTAATTTTGATTCTAACTGTAGGGGGAGGGGACTTAAGGGGAGACCGATCATGTGATCCTCTGTACTGGGATCACATGATCGGTCTCCTCCCCGCTGACAGGACGTGAGCTGTGTGTTTACACACACATCCACGGTCCCGCCCGGTCCCGTTGTTTTAACGGGCAATCGCGGGTGCCCGGCGGACATCGCGGCCGCCGGGCACTCGCACCATGTTCTTTAAAAAGGAGTGGTGCCAGGAGGTGGGTGTGGTTAAGACAAGGGGCGGTGCTAGGAAATGGGTAGGGGTGTAGACAAGTATGACATATGGAAGGGGGGTGAGATACTGCACCTATTCTTTGAGGAAAAAAACATATATATGTATTTACTGTACACACATACAAAACAGTACTGTGCAAAAGTTTTAGGCAGATGTGAAAAAAATGCTGTAAATTAGGAATGCTTTCAAAAGTAGAAGTGTTAATTGTTAGATTTTATCAAGTCTACCAAGGTCCCGGGCCTCCAAGGTTCCTGGTCTGATGAGAACCTCCAGGGCCAGAGATAGCTGACACCCTTCTGTATATGGTGGGTTGTGAGGCATAGTGGGTGCAAGGTGGATAAAGTCATTGGGAGCCAGACACTTCTTGAATGCAAAAGAGATTTTTATTTCTCTTAAAAAATATTTTTTGGGGGGGGAAAAGGGGTTATGGCCAGGACACCCTTAAGTAGTTGCAAGTTCAATTGGCAGACTCCGAGACTTCAATAGGAGGACAGCCATGCAAGGAAAAGACACTAGACGCCACATCTACACGTGTAGGAATGCTGTCTCCTATGGCCTCATTGCTTGGTCCCTAGCTTGGCACACTAGATACCTCTCAAGCTTTACAGCTCTGGCCTTCTCTGTCCCTAGCTTGACACACAAGGCTGCTCTGCAAGCGTCACCTCCACTGGCTGGGTCCCTGGCTTGATACCCACTGAAGTTTCCCGATTCTTCACCATCCAGAATGCTGCTCCGGTACTTGCTTCAGTTACTCACTGTGGTCCCTGGTAATAAGGTGGATGGTGCCTTAGTGGCGACCGTTTCCCTTCTACCTCCGACCATGACAGGTTCTCCGCCCCGCAGAACCGTCACTTTTGGTTGGACTGTAAGCCACAATCCCAACCCTGTGCTGCTCTCCTGTTTCTGGATAGGCCCTCAGACAGCCTAGCAGCCAGATGTGCCCAGAATAGGCCCAATTTCCATCCTATATAACACACGTCCACCCAGAGAGCTGACCAGGTGGCACAGAACATAAATCACCTGACTCCTCCCAAATATATATATATATATATGTTCTCCCAGCATGCCAAGGGATCCAAGAAAACCCTTACCCATTGGCTGAGACACCCAACATACCCATAACCTGACCGGCCACCTAGTAGTAGAAGAGAAAAGTACAACAAGGCCAAACTTAGGGATAAATCAATAGATCTCAAACGATCAACCAGGATAATTATTCCTGGCAAATCAATTTGTGAGGAGCAGCCCTGACTAAACTCCAGGGTGCTACACAAGTAAAAAAAATGGAAAGTAAATTAACAGAAGAGAAGCCCAAATCAAACCAATATTTGGTGTGACAACCCTACTACACTTTCACACAGTTTTTGAAGGAATTCGGCAGGTAGGTTGTTCCAAACATCTTGAAGAACTAACCACAGGTCGTTTGTGTATGTAGGCTGCCTCAAATCCCTCTGTCTCTTCATGTAATACCAGACAAACTCCATGACGTTGAAATCATCAGTGTTAGTTTTGTTGACTAAAACATTTTAGTCGACTAAATGAACACTATTTTAGTCAACTAAAATTCGACTAAAACTAAAACAATTGAGATGACTAAATACGACTAAAACTAAAATGGCATTTTAGTCAAAAGACTAAGACTAAAACTAAATTGAAATTTGACTTCAAAATTAACACTGGTCTGTAGTGCATGTTCATACCTCAATACCTTAAATAATATATGAGATTTTTCACTCCAGCAGTATATGAGTTTGGAAATTGTAGAGAAATGTTAACTAATGCATTGCAATTTAATTACACCCATTAGATTTTAGATGACTAAAATTCGTTTAAGTCGACTAAAATGTACTGGAGATTTCAGTCGACTAAATACGACTAAAACTAAAACAATTGCAGAAGACTAAAATGGGACTAAAACTAAAATGCCATTTTAGTCCTAAGACTAAAACTAAATCGAAATTTGCTGCCAAAATTAACACTGGAAATCAGAGCTCAGTGGGGGCCAAACCATCACTTCCAGGACTGCTTGTTCTTTACACAGAAGAGAGTTCTTAATGACATTGGCTGCATGTTTGGGGTCTCTGCCCTGTTGCAGAATACATTTGGGGCCAATCACACACCTTCCTGATGGTATGGCATGATGGATAAGTATCTGCCTGTATTTCTCAGCATTGAGGACACCATTGGTCCTGAACAAATCTCCAACTCCATTGGCAGAAATGCAGCCCCAGACTTGCAAAGAACCTCCACCATGCTTCACTGTTGCCTGCAGACACTTATTATTGTACCACTTTCCAGCCATTACCCCAAAAATGTTGTGTCCTCAGGTAACAGTGAAGCATTGTAGAGGTTACATTTCTGCAAATGGAGTTGGAGATTAAGATCAATACAGGCAAATAATTATCCATCATGCCATACCATCAGGGAGCCGTGTGATTGGCTGTATGTTTGGGATGGTTGTTCTACTGCCGAGTAAATTTGGGACCAATATCACTAAGAACTATCTTCAGTGTAAAGAACCACGAGTCCTGGAAGTGATGGTTTGAGACAACCGACATCCCCAGGTGATCTGTGGTTAGTTCTCCTAGATGTCTGGAACAACTTACCTGCCGTGTTCCTTAACCACTTAAGCCCCGGACCAATTTGCAGCCAAAGGACCAGGCCCCTTTTTGCGATTCGGCACTACGTCGATTTAACTGACAATCGCGTGGTCGTGCGACGTGGCTCCCAGACAAAATTGACGTCCTTTTTTTCCCACAAATAGAGCTTTCTTTTGGTGGCATTTGATCGCCCCTGTGGTTTTTATTTTTTGAATTTTGAAAAAAAAACGCATTCTTTTTTACTTTTTGCTATAATAAATATCCCCCAAAAATATATAAAAAAACTTTATTTTTCTTCAGTTTAGGCCGATACGTATTCCTCTACATATTTTTGGTAAAAAATCGCAATAAGCGATTGATTGGTTTGCGCAGAAGTTATAGCGCTTACAAAATAGGGGATAGTTTTATAGCATTTTTATTAATAATTTTTTTTTTACTAGTAATGGCGGCGATCAGAGATTTTTATTGTGACTGCGACATTATGGCGGACACATTGGACATTTTTGACACATTTTTTTGGGACCATTGTCATTTATACAGCAATCAATGCTATTTAAATGCATTGATTCCTGTATAAATGACACTAGCAGTGAAGGGGTTAACCACTAGGTGGCAGTGTAGGGGTTAGATGTACCTAGAGGCGTGTTTGTAACTGTGGGGGGGCGTCAGCTAGTGAATGCTGATCTCTGCTCCAATCACAGGGAGCAGAGATCGGTGTCACTAGTTGCTAGGCAGAACGGGGAGATGCTGTTTATTTCCACATCTCCCCGTTCAGCCTTCCCGTGAGACGATCGCGGGTATCCCCGTGGCGATCGAGTCCGCGGGACCCGCGACCGGCCTCATGGGGGTCCCGACCTGCACGAGCGGCATCTTAAAGGGAACGTACCTGTACGCCCTTATGCCTGTCCGTGCCATTCTGTCAACGTACATCGGCGTGCGCCGGTCGGAAAGCGGTTAAAAAAACGGTGTACATAAGCACTGTGTGTACCTAAAGGAATGAGGAATTAATGCTGGTTTGAAGGCAAAGGGAGCTCACACCAAATATTGATTTGATTTGGATTTTTTCTGCTGTCCACTTACTCTCCATTTTGTTAATTGAGAAAAACTTTTAACACTTCTATATCTGAACTCATCCATAAAAAAAAATTTTTCACACCGGTCTAAAACTTTTGCACAATACTGTGTGTGTGTGTGTGTGTATATATATATATATATATATATATATATATATATATACATACATATATACACACACACACACACACACACACACACACATATAGTGCTGTGAAGAAGAAAAAAATAAATATAATATGTATATATTATATATTTTTTTTCTTCTTCATGGCACTATGGATATAGATAGAGATATATTTAAATATATATGTGTGTGTTTAATTAAAAAGGAACCATGGCACTCTAATCTATACTTATTAGTGTTGTACTAGTGAATAGACCAAGCAGCCGATACCCCCTTCTGCATCAAAACAAAAATATACTTAGAAAGAAAAATCATTTTTTTCCATAAATTAGGTACTAATAAAGTTTTATCATTGTACGAATAGGTTGAGAATATATCTTAAATTACCACTAGATGGCACTAGACTGTATATGCAGTTTTGATGGTGATAGCGCTATATTACAGCGCCACTAGACAACATTAAACTGACCAATTCTCTTAGATATCGCTTTATGGATTAATAACACTGGGTACAGATAGTTTGATTTTAGGAATCCAAAAGCTAAACCAAGCACATAAGAGTCCTTTGGGAGGGCAGTGGTCAATAACTTGCCTATAATGGACCAAAAATGCTAAATACACTTGTACCAGATACACTATATTACCAAAAATATTGGGAAGCCTGCGTTTACACGCTCATGAATTTAATGAAAGAAAAAGAAAAAATAGCTGCGCTGACAATGCGAAAACCAACGATGAGCCAGTGTTAAATTACAATTAATGACAAATACATCTGTGAACACAAATGTGACAAAAATTATATACTAAATAGCAAAAGAACTAGTGAAAGTCCCAAAACATAAATAATAAAGTCCCAACAATAAAAATGTGTGTCAAATAATGTCCATAATATATTTGATAATCAAACAGACAACTTAAATGGGTTGATAGATGAGTGCAATCTTCCACCACCAATAAGTGTCAAACACCATATGAATTACACGCTTACCAGAAGGCAAGCAACAAGAGCTTGTGTCTATACACCCAGCCAGGGCCTCTGTCCAAGGAAGTCCAGGGCAAACAGCTCAAAGGGCATCAGACACAGGAGCAAAATGCAGCCACTAAACCAGTGATGAGGTTCAAAGGGGGCTCGCAAATGGTCATCAGGTATTACCTGTAATGAAGTATTTCCCACACTGTACAGGCAGCTAGACTCTGAGGTTGCTGAACACACAGGACGCGAGGCCCGCTTTGAACCTCATCACTGGTTTAGTGGCTGCATTTTGCTCCTGTACCTCACAAATACGCATCTGGAAGAATGGTCAAACATTCCCATAGACACACTTCTAAACCTTGTGGACAGCCTTCCCAGAAGAGTTAAAGCTGTTATGGCTGCAAAGGGTGGCCCAACTCAATATTGAACCCTACGGACTAAGAGTGGAATGCCACTAAATTCATGAGCGTGCAAAGGCAGGCGTCCCAATATTTTTGGTAATATAGTGTATATTGAATGCATATATGTATGGTTAACCAGATAGCTCTCAAAAGCAATAGTTACCACTGAAACCCCATGATAAATCTGACAATAGTCTTCATATACCAATGAGTCAGGTGTGATGTCACACAATTACGTTGGCACACATTAAACAGAAACTTTCCCAGGACAGGGCCCAGTTTTGTCTCATCAATAGTTTGATATTAATTGTTCTTAATTGCCATCTTCTTTTACAGGGTATATTATAAAAGTGATTGTATAATGTAAAGTTCAGGAGTATATAGCTCCTCGGGACCACATGCAAAGCCATTTGTCTTAACCACTTCAGCCCCGAGCCTCATTTGAGATTTGATGTTTACAAGTGAAAAACATTTTTTTTTCCTAGAAAATTACTTAGAAAAAAAATACATTATAATGTTGGGGGGTTCTAACACCCTAGAGCAGTGATGGCGAACCTTGACAACCTAGATGTTTTGGAACTACATTTCCCATGATGCTCAACTACACTGCAGAGTGCATGAGCATCATGGGAAATGTAGTACCAAAACATCTGGGGTGCCAAGGTTCGCCATCACTGCCCTAGAGAATAAAATGGCGGTTGTTGCAATACTTTGTCACACCGTATTTGCGCAGTGGTCTTACAAACGCACTTTCTTTTGGAAAAAATACACTTTTTAAATAAAAAAAATAAGTAAAGTTAGCCCCAATTTTTTTTATATTGTGAAAGATAATGTTACGCCAAGTAAATTGATACCCAACATGTCACGCTTCTAAATTGCGCCCACTTGTGGAATGGAGACAAACTTTTACCCTTAAAAATCTCCATAGGCGATGTTAAAAATTCTACAGGTTGCATGTTTTGAGTTACAGAGTAGGTCTAGGGCTAGAATTATTGCTCTCGCTCTAACGATTGTGGTTTGAACACAGTTTTCATATGCGGGCGCTGCTCACATATGCGTTCGCTTCTACGCGTGAGCTCGGCGGGATGGGGTGCGTTTAAAAACATTTTTTTCTTATTTATTTTACCTTTTATTTTTACACTGTTCTTTAAAAAAATAAAAATAATTGTGTCACTTTTATTCCCATTACAAGGAATGTAAACATCCCTTGTAATAGAAAAAAGCATGACAGGACCTCTTAAATAGGAGATCTGGGGGTCAAAAAGTCCTCAGATCTCATATTTACACTAAAATGCAATAACACAAAAAAGTATCTTTAAGAGCTATAGGCGGAAGTGACGTTTTGACGTTTTTTTTCTGCCCTACAATGGTATGGAGACGGGTGGGGGCCATTTTCCCCTCACTCGCCTCCACAACTAACAGAGAGAAGGACGCGATCGCCTCTCCAACTGCTGGTGGCTCCGGTAAGTGGCGGAGGGTACTGGAGCGCGGCGGGAGGGGGGGCTTCTCTCCTGCTGCTGATAAAGGTGATCTTGTGGCGAATCCGCTGCAGAGACCACTTTTACCTAAAAGCAGACCACCCGCTAAAGAAGAGGATACCGGGGTTATGGTAGCTAGCTGCTGCCATAACAACAGTGATATCCCTCTTCAAAGTACCAACCTATAACGACGGTGGGCGGTCCCAAATAAGCCATTACCAATGCAGAGAGGACTGCGAGTCAGTCCTCTCCTTATGCCCGATTGTCCTGGAATTCCTCACCCTATATTATATAGAATTCCTCACGATCTACTGTGTCAGGGAGGCGGTTCTGCGCACGTACACATCCGGGTCATGCATGCGTGCCACCTGCAACCGCCGCTACTGTTATTAGACACAGCAGGAGCTAAACTGCAGGTACCACGGAATCAATGTCCACCGACACCCGCCGATCATTAGGCCAAAGCCAGAATGTTGGTCTGCCAATGTAAACAATACAGATCACCGTTCTGTCTGTAGGGAAGGCAATGATCCTGTGTTCCTGCTAAGCAGGGACATGGATTAATTCCCTTCCCTAGTAAAAGCACCTCCCACACAGTGAAAAAATACTGGTTAGGCATACAGTAAACCCTTTGATCGCCCCCGATGTTTAACCCCTTCCCAGCCAATGTCATCAATACAGTGACAGTGCATATTTTTAGCAGTGTACTAGTAAAAAATAAGAATATCCCATAGTTTGTAGACGCTATAACTTTTGCGCAAACCAATCAATATACGCTTACTGGGATTTTTTTTAACCAAAAAATATGCAGAATAAATATTGGCCTAAATTGATAAATACATTTGATAGTTTCATTATTTTTTATTGGCTATGTTTTATAGCAGAAAAGTAAACAAGCAATATTGTTTTTTTTTTTTTCAAAATTGTCAGCTTTTTTAGTTTATAGCGCAAAAAATAAAAACCGCACTGGTGTTGATCACCAAAAAATAAAAACCGCAATGGTGTTGATCACCAAAAGAATCTATTGGGTACAGCATTGAACGAATGCGTCGAATTTTAAATGTTTTTAAAGTTAGATTTAAAAATCTATATCACAAAAAAAGGCCTGGTCATAAAGAGGGGGTAAATCTTCGGGAGATCAACTGGTTCAAGGGAACAAAACCCAAATATTGGTGAAGCATTGCAGCCATCCAGGACCTATCCTCTGTGTCCTGTACAATAAGCTAATATAATTGGCCCGGCTAACAGGCACTGGTTGGTATAACTGTTGGTTCCTCAGTCAGGTCACAGAGGACGTCGGGATTGGTGGAGGACGAGGCTTTGGTCGATGACGTGACTTCTGCCCAGATTGGAATGCATGCTGGCTCCAGGTGATTAGCGGAGCAGTGGAGCTCCCTTAAAGTTTACGCAGGCTTTCCATTCCGGGTGTCGGATCAGGCACAGGACAATGTGAGCAAATGGGAACAACGGCTCTCTCCTTCCTCATTGGTTTAGACAGCAGCAGCCACTGGCTCCCACGGCTGTCAATTACAACCAGTGAGGAGGGGGCGGGGCTGAGCCACGGTCTGTGTGTCTATGGACATAAAGCCAGCTCAGGAGAGAGCACGCACAAGTGACCAATAGCAGGCAGCTTGCTATAGGGCACTCAGCACGGGGAAGGACATAGGAGCACCGGCAGGGGACCCAAAGAAGAGAAGAGGAGGATCGGGGATGCGCTATGCAAAAACCATTGTACAGAGCAGGTAATATTGTTAATTAAAAAAAAAAAACACCTATAGTATCACATTAAGGGGTATAGTGAGTGAGCATTTTAAAGTTTTTATAACCCTAAATAATAATAAAAAAATGGATCCTGTTCCCTTACAGCAAGTTAACAGCACAGTGCTTGTGCTGTCTAACCTGCTCCTCTGAGAGCTGTAAAAAAACCTGTCTGATCCTGCCAGGTTCTGCCCTCCTCCTGTAAAATGACAACAGTTCATCATGGCTGCTGAGCCCTGACACCTTGGACAGTTTACGTGCCTCCATCATCTGCAGCTCTCCTCTGTCCTCGCCCACCCTGTCAGTTCCATGTGTCGGTGTGAGCCGTCTCCACCCCCCCCCCCTCGTGCCGCTATTCATAGTACATTACATTTTAACAAATGTCACTGCTGGCCCCTCTCCTTTATCCAGGGATAATGCACAGTGAAAGTGATTACTAAAAACAAAGCCTCTAAATACAGTTTTCAGATATCTTCAGGCTGGTCACACGACTCCTGGCCGCTCTGCTACTCCGATCCCTGGGCTACAGCCGGAGAGGATAAGAAGCCAGCATGGCGGTCACGTGACCTCCTGGCTGACATCAGAGGGACAGCTCGGCCCCTCCCGCTGTAGCCCGGGGATCAGAGTAGCAGAGCAGCTGGGAGTCACGTGACCGGCCTTAAGATGTGTAAAAAAATAAAAAAATAAAAAAAAAAGATATTTAGAGGCATTTATTTCAGTAAACACTTGCACTAACGCTGAATAAAGGAGAGGGGCTGACAGCAAATTAAATTGTTGAGGTTACAAACACTTTAACCACTTGCCTACCAGGCACAAACACCCCCTTCCTGACCAAGCCATTTTTCAGCTTTTAGCGCTGTCGCATTTTTAATAACATTTGCGCGGTCATGCAAGGATGTACCCAAATAAAACTTTTATAATTTTTTTCCCCACAAATAGAGTTTTATTTTGGTGGTATTTGATCACCTCTGCGGTTTTTATTTCTTGCGCTATAAACAAATTAAGAGGGACAAGTTTGAAAAAATGCAATATTTTTTTACTTTTTATTATAATAAATATCCAATTTTTTATTTTTTTTTTTAAAAAACATTTTTTTCCTCAGTTTAGGCCAATACGTATTCTTCTACATATTTTTGGTAAAAAAAAAAAAAAAATCGCAATAAGCGTCTATTGATTGGTTTGCGCAAAAGTTATAGCATCTACAAAATAGGGGATAGATTTATAGCATTTTTATTATTATTTTTTTTTTACTAGTAATGGCGGCGATCTGCGATTTGTATCGTGACTGCGACATTGCGGCGGACATATCGGACACTTTTGACACATTTTTGGGACCATTCACATTTATACAGCGATCCGTGCTATAAAAATGCATTGATTACTGTATAAATGTGACTGGCAGGGAAGGGGTTAACACTAGGGGGCGCTGCAGGGGTTAATATGTTCCCTAGATTAGTGATTCTAACTGTGTGGGGGAGGGGACTGACTGGGGGAGGGGACCGATCGGTGTCCCTATGTACAAGGGACACACCATCGGTCTCCTCTCCAGTGACAGGACGTGGATCTGTGTGTTTACATACACAGATCCATGTCCTGCTCACTTACCGGGCAATCGTGGGTGCCTGTCGGACATCGCGGCCGCCGGGCACGCGCATCGGGTCCCCAGCTACGCGGCGGGCACGCGCCCCTAGTGGCCAAAAAGCGAGCGCCGTCATATGACGGCGGCCCGCCACAAGAGCTGCACCGCTCCGCCGTCATTTGACGGCGGGTGGTCAGCAACAGGTTAATGGGTAATAAGCACCAAACAAGTTTTATTTTACCTGGAAAGAATTCAGCATTGACTATATGCAGCATCACCTTTATGTTGACTTGTTTTATTTGGCTATGTAAAATTAACTTGAAGGGTGGCACTTTCTGCACTTTAGTTAATATAAGAGGTCACCTTATTGATTGTTCATTAATTTCACATTAATAGTTTTTGACGCCTTTGTCACTATATATATATATATATATATATATATATATATATATATATATATATATATCATCTATATATATATATATATATATATATATATATATATATATATATCTTTAACTGCACTGTTTGTAAGTTAGGGTTCATATATATGTATGGCTTGTACTTTATTCTATATTATATAAAGATCATAGCAAAGTAGCAATGCATTAAATAACCTTTTAGTTGATGTATTTTTTTTAGCTCCGGAGGACCCGCCTGCTTTGGAACCCCAGCAGGATGGTGGAAGGGAGACAAGGAAGAGGCCCTCGTGTGATGACAGCGAGCCGCAGACATCGAGGAAGAAGACCAAAGTACAAGTTAGTACTGGAGCCTGGATCCCGGAATTGAGACTCAGTATGAAGGACAAGGCTGACATTCAAAATGGTCGGCCTGCCAGCTTTGCTGTTTGCTGTTCTACAGCTTTTGTACTGAGGCATCAATTCCGAGATAAATACTTCAGAATGGTTTATAAAAATATAACAACTGTGTCATTCCCAGCTATTCAGTTGCATCTTTATAGTCCCCCGGGACATGCTTTTGTCAGTGTTTGTGATGGTAAACGAGTGTTGGTGGCTGACAGTGACCTGCGCATTCCATCACCTGCCTTTAAGCAGATCACGGACAGCTATGGATCTCTGGTTGCAAAACCTCTAAAACACACGTACTTTTTAAATGTACACCAGCAGGCACCAGATGATTATAGCTGTTTGATGTATTCAACTGCAAATGTGGTAGAGTTTTTGACACCTGGAGGTAATCCAGAGTGTGAGTATGACACAAAACTCCTAAGGCCACACTTTATTCACTGTCTAGAGAATAAAAAATTTACCCCATTTCCCAAAAAACCCCAGCCTCCATAACCGCAACCACCCAAGCCGACAAAAGCAGAATAGTTGGTTGGATTATCCGATGTCTAACAATTTATATTGTTTTCTGTCACCTGCATCTGGGTTTTCTCATATTCCATCTGTAAAGAACTATTTTCCAGGTAAGAGGAGGTAGAGGAGGAGTGCAGTAGGGTAGAGAAGAGGAGGTCGCGGCTGCGGCTTCCCCCCTCCATTCAGGTCACGGCTGAGGAGGATAAATAGGAGGAGGATGAATAAGACAAGGAAGTCTTAATATTAGTTACACATAATGAAAGTGTACATGTTGTTTATTTTTCAATATTTATACGTTGTTTTGAACCAGTTATTTGTGTGTTATTTATTACTACTGAAAATGTTGTATACAATATGCCTTGTATGATTTTACAAAGTGTATAAAATGTAATAAATGGATGAATAGGAGGAGGAGGATAAATAATAGGAGGAGGATAAATAGGAGAAGGATGAGGAGGATAAATAGGAGGAGGAGGATAAATAATAGGAGGAGGAAGAGGAGGATAAATAGGAGAAGGATGAGGAGGATAAATAGGAGGAGGAAGATGAGGAGTGCAGTAGGGTAGAGAAGAGGAGGTCGCGGCTGCAGCTTCCCCCTCCTTTCAGGTCACGGCTGAGGAGGAGGAAAATAAATAGGAGGATAAGGAGGAGGAGGAGGGTGAAGAGGAGGAGGAAAAGGAGGATAAATAGGGGGATGATTAGGAGGATAAATAGGAGGAGGATGAATAGGAGGATAAATAGGGGGGAGGATGAGGGACAGGAGAAGGATGAACAGGAGAAGGGGGTAAATAGGAGGAGGAGGAGGATAATGATGAATAGAAGGAGTAGGATGAAAAGGAGGAGGAAGATGAATAGGAGAAGGAGAATGAGGATAAATAGGAGGAGTAGAAGAGGAGAAGGAGTAGGTGATGATTAGAAAACAAGTAGGAGAGGCAGACTTGGACTAGGAATAGGGGTAGGGGAGGAGAGGGGTAGAAGAGGACCGAAACTAGAGGTAGGGGACAAGAGGAACAAACTAGAGAATGGGAAGAGGAGGAGCAAACTAGAGGGAGGGGATGAGCAAACTAGAGGGAGGGGAAAAGCAAACTAGAGGGAGGGGAAAAGCAAACTAGAGGGAGGGGAAAAGCAAACTAGAGGGAGGGGGGAGAAAACTAGAGGGAGGGGAAAAGCAAACTAGAGGGAGGGGGGAGAAAACTAGAGGGAGGGGAGGAGCAAACTAGAGGGAGTGGAAAAGCAAACTAGAGGGAGGGGAAAAGCAAACTAGAGGGAGGGGAGGAGCAAACTAGAGGGAGGGGAGGAGCAAACTAGAGGGAGTGGAAAAGCAAACTAGAGGGAGGGGAGGAGCAAACTAGAGGGAGGGGAGGAGCAAACTAGAGGGAGGGGGGAGAAAACTAGAGGGAGGGAGGGGGGTAGCCTGAATAAGAGAGTTAGAGTAGAAGTAGAGTAGTGTAGGGCTGGCCAGAGAGGGATTACTTTGACGCAGTTGGCCAGCTTAAACATGTATTGCAATGCATGTGAACTAAAAATCCCTATTTTAATGCAACATTTGCTGGAAAGGGTGTATAGCACCATGCAGAGGGTTAATTTAGTATTTTTAGTGTTAAAGGGGTGTGACTACATGTTAACACCTCATGGGTGATTGATCTATCTATCTATATATCATTCAATCTATCAAGATAGAGATAGATTAGAGCTGCACGATTAATCGTTAAAAAAATCACAATCTCAATTCAAACCCCCTTAAGTTCTTAATCAGGCATTTCCACGATTCAGTACAGAGCCCTTCTCTGCTCACAGCTGACGAAAAAAAAGGAGATAAAAGAAACATTGCAACATTTGGTTCTTATAGATCAAAGGAATGAACTTGGTCTGCAAAAAAGTTTAAATCGGAGATTCACCCAAAAGTGGAACTTCTTCTCATTTTACACCTTCCTCCCTCTGGGGCCACATTTGGCCCCCGGGCCAGTAGGAGAGAGGAGTGGAGCTTCGCGCATGCGCAGTAGGGTTCCCAATGTGAAGCTGTAAGGCTACACTGCCGGGTTCCCTTACTCGCAATGGAAACATCAGCTGCAGTGCCAACATCGCTGGACTCCAGGACAGGTAAGTGTCCGATTATTAAAAGTCAGCAGTTGCAGTATGTGAAGCTGCTGGCTTTTAATTTTTGCAGCGGTGGGCGGACCTCCACTTTAACAACTTAAAAAAAACAAGCCTTTATCTGACACTTGTTGCTTTAAATTAAAGAGGAAGTAAACCCTGATATGCTTTTACTTTGCAGGGAACAAAAGAGGAAGTAAAACCTAAGGGGCTTGCATGCATCACATACTAGCCCATTATGTGCCACTTACCTGCAAACAAAGCCCCCAATGTCCCCTGCTGGTGGCTGCATTCACCTTCACCCCTCTTCCTTTCGGGGGCCGTGGACTCCGGTTCTGTGACTGGCCAGAGTCATGTGACATCACTCCCTAGCGGGAGCCGATGGTCACGGCATGGGCTCTTTAGAAACGTCACGATCGCGCCCTTTTTTTTCAGTGCGCATGCGCCGATGTCGTCGCAAGCATATATAGGAAATATCTCCAGTACCTACAGGTAAGCCGTATTATAGGCATATCTGTAGGTAAAAGTTTGGTATGTAAAAATCCCCATAGGCGACGCTTGAAATATTTTTACTGCTTACATGCTTTGAGTTACAATTATCGTTCTCTCTCCAACGTTCGCGTCGTTACCGTTTTCATATGTGGGCGGGACTTACGTATGCGTTCGCTTCTGCACACGGGGACAGAGGCACTTTAAAAAAAAAATTATTGTTAATTATACACTCTTTTTTTATTTTGACACTTTTTGGAAAAAAATAAAAAATTTTGATCACTTTTATTCCTATTACAAGGAATGTAAACATCCCTTGTAATAGGAATATGACATGACAGGTCATCTTTATAGTGAGATATGGGGTCAGTAAGACCCCACATCTCACCACTAGTCTGGGAAGCCTGAAATAAAAAAAAAAAAAAAAGCGGCGCCGTTTTTTTGAATGCAGAGACTGGGCATGACATCATAACATCGCGCCCGGCTTCCGTCGTTCATAGAGACTCAGGCGACCATCTGGTCCGCCGGAAGTCTCTACGATCAACATCCGGGGCCGTCAAATCCTCTGTCCGACTCATGAATCGAAGAAACACCAGAGGAAGGCGGGAAGAGGGACGTCCCCTCTCGCCTCCCGTAAGAACGATCAAGTGGTGGAACAGCCGCTATGAACATTCTTAAGCCCCATACACACGCGCGGATTATCCGAGGACCAGGTCCGTCGGACCATGTCCGTCATACTTTGTCTGATGTTGGTTTTGCGTACACACGGTCGGACAAAGTTGTCGGAAAATCCGATCATTCTGAACGTTGTGACGTTTGTTGCCTACGACGGGACTACGTAGAGGCTAGTAGCCAATAGCTTTGGTCTTGTAATGTGATCTAAGCATGCGTAGCACTTTGTCCGGTCGGACAACCGTACACCCGATCGGATTTGGTGTGATCGGACCGTGTTGTCGGCAAATCTATCCAGCAGGAGATAGGACTTGGTCCGTCGGACAATCCGACGTACACTGTCCGATGGTGCATACACACGGTCTGATTTTTCAACAACATTGTCCGATCGGACAGAATCCATGAAAAAATCAGACCGTGTGTATGGGGCTTCATGCTGTAGAGAATCGCCGGCTGAAAACAGCAATATGTGAATGATGTCTGTAGCTACAGGCATCATTCAGATATACCAGCTCAAAGTCCGTCACGTCATATGACGGTGGGCGGCAGTTAAAAACAGTATTTTTTGCTATAAAATTACTTAGAATCCCCAACATTATATATTTTCTTTCAGCAGAGACCCTAGAGAATAAAATGGCGATTGTTGCAATATTTTATGTCACACTCTATTTGTGGAACGGTCTCTCAAAAGCAATTTTTTGGGCAAAAATACACAATGATTTAGGGTGCCGGGGGATGTTACGCCGAGAATCATGATCTTTATTCCAAGCAATTTCTCATTTTATCCAGAACCATGCAGCTCTAAGACATTATATGTATATACAGCATCTCACAAAAGTGAGTACACCCCTCACATTTTTGTAAATATTTTATTATATCTTTTCATGTGACAACAATGAAGAAATTACACTTTGCTACAATGTAAAGTAGTGAGTGTACAGCTTGTATAACAGTGTAAATTTGCCGTTCCCTCAAAATAACTCAACACACAGCCATTAATGTCTACACCACTAGTAACAAAAGTGAGTACACCCCTAAGTGAAAATGTCCAAATTGGGCCCACCATTATTTTCCAGCACTGCCTTAACCCTCTTGGGCATGGAGTTCACCAGAGCTTCTCCGGTTGCCACTGGAGTCCTCTTCCACTCCTCCATGATGACATCACGGAGCTGATGGATGTTAGAGACCTTGCACTCCTTCACCTTCCATTTGAGGATGCCCCACAGATGCTCAATAGGGTTTAGGTCTGGAGACATGTTTGGCCAGTCCATCACCTTTAACGTCAGCTTCTTGAACAAGGCAGTGGTCATCTTGGAGGTATGTTTGGGGTCGTTATGTTGGAATACTGCCCTGCGGCCCAGTCTCTGAAAGGAGGGGGGTCATGCTCTGCTTCAGCATGTCACAGTACATGTTGGCATTCATGGTTCACTAAATGAACTGTAGCTCCCCAGTTCCGGCAGCACTCATGCAGCCACAGACCATGACACTTCCACTACCATTGCTGACTGTAGGCAAGACACACTTGTCTTTGTATTCCTCACCTGATTGCCGCCACACACGCTTGACACCATCTGAACCAAATAAGTTTATCTTGGTCTCATCAGACCACAGGGCATGGTTCCAGTAATCCATGTTCTTAGTCTACTTGTCTTCAGCAAACTGTTTGCAGGCTTTCTTGTATAGCATCTTTAGAAGAGGCTTCCTTCTGGGACAACAGCCATGCAGACCAATTTGATGCAGTTTATGGCATATGGTCCGAGCACTGGCAGACTGACCCCCCACCCCTTCAACCTCTGCAGCAATGCTGGCAGCACTCAAACGTGACCGTCCATTTCCCAAAGACAACCTCTGGATATGACACTGAGCATGTGCACTAAACTTCTTTGGTCGACCATGGCGAGGCCTGTTCTGAGTGGAACCTGTCCTGTTAAACTGCTGTATGGTCTTGGCCACCATGCTGCAGATTAGTTTCAGGGTCTTGCCAATCTTGTTATAACCTAGGCCATCTTTATGTAGAGCAACAATTCTATTTTTTAAGATCCTCAGAGTTCTTTGCCATGAACCTTGTAACACTAATGAGTCACATGACACCGGGGAGGGAAAATGGCTAACTGGGCCCAATTTGGACATTTTCACTTAGGGGTGTGGCTGCGTGTTGAGTTATTTTGAGGGGACAGCAAATTTACACTGTCATACAAGCTGTACACTCACTACTTTACATTGTAGCAAAGTGTAATTTCTTCAGTGTTGTCACATGAAAAGATAAACAAAAAAATATTTACAAAAATGTGAGGCGTGTGTAATAGAAATATATATATATATATATATATATATATATATATATATATATATATATATATATTTCTATCGATATATAGATAAATAGATATAGTAGGATTTGAGAGGGATTGTGGTGATGCAATTGGCCAGCTTGAACATGTATTGCAATGTGTGTGAACTAAAAATCCCTATTTTATGCAGATTGCTAGAAAGGGTGTTTAGCAGTGTGTAGTGTGTTCATTCAGAGTTTTTTAAATTCAGAATTATCTTTCGTACATAGGTGCCCCCTGATAGGTGCACTTACATTTGTGTTTATATGTGGGGGCAGGATGGGCTTAACCTGAAAGATTTTTAGGAGCTTGGGTGTAACTTTATTTTTTGACTTTTTTTTTACTTTCACTAAACTTCATTCATATCATATAGGGGACAAAAGATCCCCTATGTGAGAATACATTTATTATTTCTAATGGGACACATCTCCCTGGCTTTCAATCAAAACTAATGGAGTGTAGATTTTGTTCCATTAGCTTATTCCCTGGCCACAAGAGCCAAGATGTTTTACTCGTCGCTTTTGGGTGAATTCTGGGCCTGCTATGTTGGTCCTAGACCCACAGGCGGTACAGCAGAGCCTGAGAAGCAAGATGGGAGCAGTTGCGGTGGGGGTGCCCACTCCAGGGATCACAGAAAATTATTTGGCTGCTATATAGTTGGTTATATAGCCAAGATGTGCCATGCTGATATACTTGTACCCCAAAAGACTGAGTGCTGTAATAAAAGCAAAAGGTGCTTCAACAAAGTATTAGTTTAACCATTTGCCCACTGTGCACTTAAACCCCCTTCCTAACTAGGCCTATTTTAAGGCTTTCAGCACTCTCACATTTTGAATGACAAATACTCAGTCATGCAAAACTTAACCCATATGACATTTTTGTCCTTTTTTCCACATAAATAAAGCTTTCTTTTAGCAGTATTTAATCACCACTGGGTTTTTTATTGTTTGCGCTATAAATGAAAAAATACCAAAAATTGTGTTTAAAAAAAAAATACCTGTAAAATCCATTTCTTTGAAGTACATCAGTGGACACAGAGCCAAAGTAATTACTATGGGTGTTTAATAGGCCATCTTCAGGTAATGGACACTAACACACTAAATTAAAAAGTGCACTCCCTATATAACCCCTCCCACTGGTGAGCGTACCTCAGTTTTGTAGCAAAGCAATATAGGTGTATACCAAAGAAAGGAGGGACCTCTGTGTCCCCTGATGTACTTCAAAGAAAAGGATTGCAACATTTGGTTCTTATAGATCAAAGGAATGAACTTGGTCTGCAAAAAAGTTTAAATCGGAGATTCACCCAAAAGTGGAACTTCTTCTCATTTTACACCTTCCTCCCTCTGGGGCCACATTTGGCCCCCGGGCCAGTAGGAGAGAGGAGTGGAGCTTCGCGCATGCGCAGTAGGGTTCCCAATGTGAAGCTGTAAGGCTACACTGCCGGGTTCCCTTACTCGCAATGGAAACATCAGCTGCAGTGCCAACATCGCTGGACTCCAGGACAGGTAAGTGTCCGATTATTAAAAGTCAGCAGTTGCAGTATGTGAAGCTGCTGGCTTTTAATTTTTGCAGCGGTGGGCGGACCTCCACTTTAACAACTTAAAAAAAACAAGCCTTTATCTGACACTTGTTGCTTTAAATTAAAGAGGAAGTAAACCCTGATATGCTTTTACTTTGCAGGGAACAAAAGAGGAAGTAAAACCTAAGGGGCTTGCATGCATCACATACTAGCCCATTATGTGCCACTTACCTGCAAACAAAGCCCCCAATGTCCCCTGCTGGTGGCTGCATTCACCTTCACCCCTCTTCCTTTCGGGGGCCGTGGACTCCGGTTCTGTGACTGGCCAGAGTCATGTGACATCACTCCCTAGCGGGAGCCGATGGTCACGGCATGGGCTCTTTAGAAACGTCACGATCGCGCCCTTTTTTTTCAGTGCGCATGCGCCGATGTCGTCGCAAGCATATATAGGAAATATCTCCAGTACCTACAGGTAAGCCGTATTATAGGCATATCTGTAGGTAAAAGTTTGGTATGTAAAAATCCCCATAGGCGACGCTTGAAATATTTTTACTGCTTACATGCTTTGAGTTACAATTATCGTTCTCTCTCCAACGTTCGCGTCGTTACCGTTTTCATATGTGGGCGGGACTTACGTATGCGTTCGCTTCTGCACACGGGGACAGAGGCACTTTAAAAAAAAAATTATTGTTAATTATACACTCTTTTTTTATTTTGACACTTTTTGGAAAAAAATAAAAAATTTTGATCACTTTTATTCCTATTACAAGGAATGTAAACATCCCTTGTAATAGGAATATGACATGACAGGTCATCTTTATAGTGAGATATGGGGTCAGTAAGACCCCACATCTCACCACTAGTCTGGGAAGCCTGAAATAAAAAAAAAAAAGCGGCGCCGTTTTTTTGAATGCAGAGACTGGGCATGACATCATAACATCGCGCCCGGCTTCCGTCGTTCATAGAGACTCAGGCGACCATCTGGTCCGCCGGAAGTCTCTACGATCAACATCCGGGGCCGTCAAATCCTCTGTCCGACTCATGAATCGAAGAAACACCAGAGGAAGGCGGGAAGAGGGACGTCCCCTCTCGCCTCCCGTAAGAACGATCAAGTGGTGGAACAGCCGCTATGAACATTCTTAAGCCCCATACACACGCGCGGATTATCCGAGGACCAGGTCCGTCGGACCATGTCCGTCATACTTTGTCTGATGTTGGTTTTGCGTACACACGGTCGGACAAAGTTGTCGGAAAATCCGATCATTCTGAACGTTGTGACGTTTGTTGCCTACGACGGGACTACGTAGAGGCTAGTAGCCAATAGCTTTGGTCTTGTAATGTGATCTAAGCATGCGTAGCACTTTGTCCGGTCGGACAACCGTACACCCGATCGGATTTGGTGTGATCGGACCGTGTTGTCGGCAAATCTATCCAGCAGGAGATAGGACTTGGTCCGTCGGACAATCCGACGTACACTGTCCGATGGTGCATACACACGGTCTGATTTTTCAACAACATTGTCCGATCGGACAGAATCCATGAAAAAATCCGACCGTGTGTATGGGGCTTCATGCTGTAGAGAATCGCCGGCTGAAAACAGCAATATGTGAATGATGTCTGTAGCTACAGGCATCATTCAGATATACCAGCTCAAAGTCCGTCACGTCATATGACGGTGGGCGGCAGTTAAAAACAGTATTTTTTGCTATAAAATTACTTAGAATCCCCAACATTATATATTTTTTTCAGCAGAGACCCTAGAGAATAAAATGGCGATTGTTGCAATATTTTATGTCACACTCTATTTGTGGAACGGTCTCTCAAAAGCAATTTTTTGGGCAAAAATACACAATGATTTAGGGTGCCGGGGGATGTTACGCCGAGAATCATGATCTTTATTCCAAGCAATTTCTCATTTTATCCAGAACCATGCAGCTCTAAGACATTATATGTATATACAGCATCTCACAAAAGTGAGTACACCCCTCACATTTTTGTAAATATTTTATTATATCTTTTCATGTGACAACAATGAAGAAATTACACTTTGCTACAATGTAAAGTAGTGAGTGTACAGCTTGTATAACAGTGTAAATTTGCCGTTCCCTCAAAATAACTCAACACACAGCCATTAATGTCTACACCACTAGTAACAAAAGTGAGTACACCCCTAAGTGAAAATGTCCAAATTGGGCCCACCATTATTTTCCAGCACTGCCTTAACCCTCTTGGGCATGGAGTTCACCAGAGCTTCTCCGGTTGCCACTGGAGTCCTCTCTCACTCCTCCATGATGACATCACGGAGCTGATGGATGTTAGAGACCTTGCACTCCTTCACCTTCCATTTTGAGGATGCCCCACAGATGCTCAATAGGGTTTAGGTCTGGAGACATGTTTGGCCAGTCCATCACCTTTAACGTCAGCTTCTTGAACAAGGCAGTGGTCATCTTGGAGGTATGTTTGGGGTCGTTATGTTGGAATACTGCCCTGCGGCCCAGTCTCTGAAAGGAGGGGGGTCATTCTCTGCTTCAGCATGTCACAGTACATGTTGGCATTCATGGTTCACTAAATGAACTGTAGCTCCCCAGTTCCGGCAGCACTCATGCAGCCCCAGACCATGACACTTCCACTACCATTGCTGACTGTAGGCAAGACACACTTGTCTTTGTATTCCTCACCTGGTTGCCGCCACACACGCTTGACACCATCTGAACCAAATAAGTTTATCTTGGTCTCATCAGACCACAGGGCATGGTTCCAGTAATCCATGTTCTTAGTCTACTTGTCTTCAGCAAACTGTTTGCAGGCTTTCTTGTATAGCATCTTTAGAAGAGGCTTCCTTCTGGGACAACAGCCATGCAGACCAATTTGATGCAGTTTATGGCATATGGTCCGAGCACTGGCAGACTGACCCCCCACCCCTTCAACCTCTGCAGCAATGCTGGCAGCACTCAAACGTGACCGTCCATTTCCCAAAGACAACCTCTGGATATGACACTGAGCATGTGCACTAAACTTCTTTGGTCGACCATGGCGAGGCCTGTTCTGAGTGGAACCTGTCCTGTTAAACTGCTGTATGGTCTTGGCCACCATGCTGCAGATTAGTTTCAGGGTCTTGCCAATCTTGTTATAACCTAGGCCATCTTTATGTAGAGCAACAATTCTATTTTTTAAGATCCTCAGAGTTCTTTGCCATGAACCTTGTAACACTAATGAGTCACATGACACCGGGGAGGGAAAATGGCTAACTGGGCCCAATTTGGACATTTTCACTTAGGGGTGTGGCTGCGTGTTGAGTTATTTTGAGGGGACAGCAAATTTACACTGTCATACAAGCTGTACACTCACTACTTTACATTGTAGCAAAGTGTAATTTCTTCAGTGTTGTCACATGAAAAGATAAACAAAAAAATATTTACAAAAATGTGAGGCGTGTGTAATAGAAATATATATATATATATATATATATATATATATATATATATATATATATATATTTCTATCGATATATAGATAAATAGATATAGTAGGATTTGAGAGGGATTGTGGTGATGCAATTGGCCAGCTTGAACATGTATTGCAATGTGTGTGAACTAAAAATCCCTATTTTATGCAGATTGCTAGAAAGGGTGTTTAGCAGTGTGTAGTGTGTTCATTCAGAGTTTTTTAAATTCAGAATTATCTTTCGTACATAGGTGCCCCCTGATAGGTGCACTTACATTTGTGTTTATATGTGGGGGCAGGATGGGCTTAACCTGAAAGATTTTTAGGAGCTTGGGTGTAACTTTATTTTTTGACTTGTTTTTTACTTTCACTAAACTTCATTCATATCATATAGGGGACAAAAGATCCCCTATGTGAGAATACATTTATTATTTCTAATGGGACACATCTCCCTGGCTTTCAATCAAAACTAATGGAGTGTAGATTTTGTTCCATTAGCTTATTCCCTGGCCACAAGAGCCAAGATGTTTTACTTGTCGCTTTTGGGCAAATTCTGGGCCTGCTATGTTGGTCCTAGACCCACAGGCGGTACAGCAGAGCCTGAGAAGCATGATGGGAGCAGTTGCGGTGGGGGTGCCCACTCCAGGGATCACAGAAAATTATTTGGCTGCTATATAGTTGGTTATATAGCCAAGATGTGCCATGCTGATATACTTGTACCCCAAAAGACTGAGTGCTGTAATAAAAGCAAAAGGTGCTTCAACAAAGTATTAGTTTAACCATTTGCCCACTGTGCACTTAAACCCCCTTCCTAACTAGGCCTATTTTAAGGCTTTCAGCACTCTCACATTTTGAATGACAAATACTCAGTCATGCAACACTTAACCCATATGACATTTTTGTCCTTTTTTCCACATAAATAAAGCTTTCTTTTAGCAGTATTTAATCACCACTGGGTTTTTTATTGTTTGCGCTATAAATGAAAAAATACCAAAAATTGTGTTTAAAAAAAAAATACCTGTAAAATCCATTTCTTTGAAGTACATCAGTGGACACAGAGCCAAAGTAATTACTATGGGTGTTTAATAGGCCATCTTCAGGTAATGGACACTAACACACTAAATTAAAAAGTGCACTCCCTATATAACCCCTCCCACTGGTGAGCGTACCTCAGTTTTGTAGCAAAGCAATATAGGTGTATACCAAAGAAAGGAGGGACCTCTGTGTCCCCTGATGTACTTCAAAGAAAAGGATTTTACAGGTAAGCTGTTATAAAAATCCTATTTTCTTATATATCAGGGGATACAGAGCCATAGTAATTACTATGTGGGATGTCCCATAGCAATGCCAACTGAAGGGAGGGAGACACCAATAGTAGGGCACCAAGAGACTAGAGGACTCATACTGCAGCCTGCAGTACACTGCGCCCAAAGGGGTATCCTCATGATCTTTTACATCTACTTGATAGAATCTGGTAAATGTATGAATTGAAGACCAAGTTGCAGCCTTGCAGATCTAAGCCACGGAGGCTTAGTGATGCACTGCCCCGAAGCCCTAACAGCCCTAGAGGAGTGCGTTTTGATTTAAGCGTGTGGAAACTACCTCTTAAACCATAAGCTAGAACGATTACTTGTCAAATCTATTTAGAGTAGTGTATTTCCATGCTGCCTGTCCTCTTTTAGGACACTTCAGGCAATACGAATAAAACATCCATTTTCCAAATCAGAGCAGTCGTCTTTAAGTAGACTGCTCTCACCACATCAGAGAATGTAGTGGTGATGCACTGCCCAAGAAGCACTAATGGCCCTGGTGGAGTGCGCTTTAAAATGAAAAAAGGAGGAATTCTCTTCAAGTCAAAAGCTTGAACAATCACTTGACAAATCCATCTAGAAATCGTAGATTCTGATGCTGCCTATCCTCTTTTAGGACCGTCAGGCAATACAAACAAAAAACATCTGTTTTTATGCATCTGAGCGGTCAACCTTTAAATACATCTTGACCAATCTCACCACATCAAGAGAATGTAGTGACGTTTCTTTCAGAGAACGAGGTTCTGAAAAAAATTAAGGCAGAACAATATCCCGGTTTAAATGAAAAAAAATAAAAACCTGACACTACCTTCCAAAGGAAATTTGGATGAGGCCGCAATACAACCTTATCCTTAAGAATAGTGAAATATGACTCTTTACAAAAAAGGGCAGCCAACCCTGATACTCTTCTTTCAGAAGATAGGGCAACCAGGAAAATATATGTTCCTTGTCAAGAGGACAAAAGGGAAAATCCCATATTGGCTCAAAAATGCTGTTTTAGTAAAGCCGACAGGACTAAATTTTAAGTCCCAAGGATTCAGGGTTGACCTAACTGGAGGATTAATCCACGTTTCCCCCTGAATAAAAATATGAACCCCATCTGTAGGAATTGAAGGATCCTACCTATGACATATTTCCTGGGGTGCCAACCCCTGAATACACACCAGGAGACATATGCCTTCCAGACTCAGTATATGACACTGGAGGCCTAGCATAACCAAAGTAGAAACAACTGAAGCTGACAGCCCATGATCTTATTTTAGAATGTGGGTCTCAATAGCCAGTTAAACTTAGTGTTTATATGGAAGGATGGAACACCGGACCTTGGGAAATAAAGTCTGGCCACAGTGGTAGAGACCACGGATCCCCTACCACCATCCTTATGATCTCGGCAAACCAAAATCTCCTGGGCCACGCTGGGGCACAAGAATCACCTCCTTCCCTTCTTGCATGATCCTGCGAAGAAGGTGCGGAAGCAGAACAGGAGGGAAAGCATAGATCAGAGAAAACTGATCCCATGGAAATACCAAGGCATCTGTTTAGTATGCCATCGGATCCCTTGTCCTTGACACAAAGTTGTCGATCTTGTTGTTGAACCCGGACGCCAATAGACCCACGTCCAGAACTCCCCATCCTTGGCATAAAAAAATTAAGGCAGAACAATATCCCGGTTTAAATGAAAAAAAATAAAAACCTGACACTACCTTCCAAAGGAAATTTGGATGAGGCCGCAATACAACCTTATCCTTAAGAATAGTGAAATATGACTCTTTACAAAAAAGGGCAGCCAACCCTGATACTCTTCTTTCAGAAGATAGGGCAACCAGGAAAATATATGTTCCTTGTCAAGAGGACAAAAGGGAAAATCCCATATTGGCTCAAAAATGCTGTTTTAGTAAAGCCGACAGGACTAAATTTTAAGTCCCAAGGATTCAGGGTTGACCTAACTGGAGGATTAATCCACGTTTCCCCCTGAATAAAAATATGAACCCCATCTGTAGGAATTGAAGGATCCTACCTATGACATATTTCCTGGGGTGCCAACCCCTGAATACACACCAGGAGACATATATGCCTTCCAGACTCAGTATATGACACTGGAGGCCTAGCATAACCAAAGTAGAAACAACTGAAGCTGACAGCCCATGATCTTATTTTAGAATGTGGGTCTCAATAGCCAGTTAAACTTAGTGTTTATATGGAATGATGGAACACCGGACCTTGGGAAATAAAGTCTGGCCACAGTGGTAGAGACCACGGATCCCCTACCACCATCCTTATGATCTCGGCAAACCAAGATCTCCTGGGCCACGCTGGGGCACAAGAATCACCTCCTTCCCTTCTTGCATGATCCTGCGAAGAAGGTGCGGAAGCAGAACAGGAGGGAAAGCATAGATCAGAGAAAACTGATCCCATGGAAATACCAAGGCATCTGTTTAGTATGCCATCGGATCCCTTGTCCTTGACACAAAGTTGTCGATCTTGTTGTTGAACCCGGACGCCAATAGACCCACGTCCAGAACTCCCCATCCTTGGCATATTGACAGAACAATTCCGGGCTGAAGGAACCATTCTCCCTGAAACAATAGTTGGCGACTCAAGTAGTCCGCCTGCCAATTCTCCATTCCTGGAATGAAAATTACTGATAGACAAGGAATGTTGATTTCTGCCCAAGACAGAAAATAATTCTCCTCTTTCTGGGCCGCACGACTTCTCGTGCCCCCTTGGTGATTGATATAAGCCATAGCTGTGGCATTGTCGGATTGGATCCTGACAAGACAATTTTGTATTCTGAGCGTCCAGGCCTCCAGGGCCAGGTGTACTGCCCGAATCTTCTAGAATATTGATGGGCAAGGTCATCTCTGATCTGGACCATTTCCTTTGGACAGACGCTTCTTCCAGGACTGCTCCGCAGCCCAAAGGGCTGGCATCTGTTACCACCTTCCGGGTAACTGGTAGAAAGGATCTTCCTTTTGAAGATTCTTGGATATCGACCATCAATTGAGGCTCTGACGCACTTTGGCGGATAAACGCAATGGGAAGTCCAGAGTTTGGATCTTCTTGTTCCAAGTTGACAGGATACTGTTTTGCAGCAGTCTTGAATGGAACTGCGCATAAGCAACGGCCTTGAAGAAGCCACTATCTTTGCTAATAAACATATGCAAAGATAAATAGAAGGATTCTTTTTTGTTTTGACCCTAAAAATACCATTTAGTGGACTGTATCTATGATCAGCCCTAAGCACTGCAATCTCCTTGATGGTTTTAAGGAGGATCTTACTAGGTTGAGGATCCAACCAGAGTATTCCAGGTAGCTGACTGCGGTAACTAGACCTTGGTTTAAGCGGGTTACCGACTGACCTATCAAGACTAGATCGTCTAAGTAAGCTAGTATCGTTATACTTTGAGCCCTTAACCTGGGTAAAGGAGGGGCCAGGATCTTTATACACACTCGAGGTGCAGTAGCTAGCCCGAAAAGGTAGAGCTACAAACTTGAAATGAAGATTTTCTACCTTGAAGCGTAGAAATTTCTGGTGAGCGGGGAAGAGCGGCACATGGAGAAAAGCATCCTTGATGTCGATAGATGCCAGAAGTTCTCCCCCTTGTAGGAAGAGGACTACTGATCGGATAAATTCCATGTGGAGAGAAAGACTTATTTTTCTCTGGAATGTTTGATCTGAGAAAAAACAAGGAACTCTTGGAACTCCGGATTGGAGCTATTGAGGAAGTCCTCCATTCGTCTACCTGTCAGATCCATGAGAACTGCAGAAGAATTCCCCCTATTGAATTGCTAGCAGGGCGCATCCTGATAAGGAGGTTACAGTATCTTGTAGGCAGTGTTGGTCATCTTACTTTAAAAAAGTAATTAGTTAAGTTACAAATTACTTCTCCCAAAAAGTAATTGCGTTAGTAACTCAGTTACTACATTGGAAAAGTAATTAGTTACGCAGCAAAGTAACTGACTTTTTTTTTTAAATATTCTATACGAGTAACTAAGGGGCGGGTCTAGTATTACTGTAACCAAGGGGCGCATTTATTATTATTGTTATATATCGTGTAACCAAGGAGCTGCTCTATTACTCTAACCAAGGGGCAGATCTGTTATAGCGTGTAAGCAAGGGGCGGGTCTATTATTATTATATCGTGTAAGGGGCGGATGGCTACAGAAGAGGGCGAATGTTAAATTAATGGGCAGAGCTCGATATATAACAATAATAATAAATGCGCCCCTTGGTTACAGCAATACTAGACCTGCCCCTTACTTACACGATAGACGCCCCTTGCAGAGTAGCACGAGCATCGGGAGCGTGCGGCATCGCCTCGTACAATTACATGTTAACTGCACCTGCGCGGTGTAGAGTTCACTCAGAGCTGTTTAGGTTCGGCAATTTTCGTAAGCTCCGTAGTCCTTCATACTGCGCAAGCCCTGCACCTGCGCAGTACAGGGGGTCCTTATCCGGCGGGGGAACTTTTTCGTCAGGACACCGGAATTACACTACTCCCATCTAGTGGCGGTAGATGTAATTGGGGTAACTAAGCCAAAGTAATGGGAACTGAGTTACCATGAGGGGAAAAGTAATCAGTTAGATTACTAGTTACCCTCTAAAGTAACTGCGTTAGGTAACTCAGTTTATTTTAACTCAGTTACTTACATCACTGCTTGTAGGCTTTCCTCCCCCAAGACCTCTTTTAGTCCCTGGGGTTAACTCTGAGGATTACCTACTGAACCTGATGGTGGAAGCCATCGTGACTGCCTGGAGGCTGATGCCCCTGGCACAAAAGTAGGAGCTTTTTAAAAATGAAAATATATTTACTCCTTTACTTAAATGGAAAAAAGGGGATACTTTTCCATTAGAATTTCTTTGGATGAATTATCTAAACAACCTCAAATAGCTGTTCCACCGCAAAAGGAAGATAAGCCAGGAGTTTCTGCATGGTGAAAGGAAGTTTATCGTCCGCTGATGTGCGTTCCTGCACTCATGCGTTTAGCTGTTTGTGATTAGCAACAATGTACACAGAACCGTGTATAGCACCTGGTATTCCCAGGCTGTACAGGTATAGCCATAGGCATCTCAGCAGTTGTGCGTTTGACTAGTTTATAAGCCAGAACCTGCATGAGGACCTTGTGGAAGTTCTACAAAAGGAACTCACAAGCAATTATTGCAAGCATATTGCTGCCAGAATTCTGGGCCTGCTGAGCAGGATCCTAGAACATCTGTTAAACTGACCTCACAACGATTAAGCAATTACTGTCAGCCAGGAGAAAAAGTTTTTTTTGTTTTTATTTTTTAACAGAAATTCCAACTTTATTTGTCGGATGCCTAAGCATTTGAGTATTGTCTGCCGAATAACAGCTCTTATTTACAGAGGATATACTGCGTTAATTGCTAGTATACTGTACTTTGTGAATTTCTTCTTCGTGAATGAAGTGGATGTAAACCCACTCTCGTCCTTTCTAAACTACTGCAATATTGGTTATCTAGAAGGATATACATGCCTCCTGCATGTATACTTATCTCTCAAATGTCTCCGCTCTGTCTGCTATGAGACCTGAAAAACTGCAGATTTTGTGGGTGGGTCTGTTTTCCAGAGCTCAGTGGGTGGAGTCGTGATGTCAGTGGACTCCCGCCCACCTCTACACTCCCCTTATAAATATGCATTTTCTCCTGTGTATTTCTTACACTGAACTTCTGCTATGATCACCAACATCCATTCAATACCCAGAAAAGTCCCCACATGACTTCAGCATGCCAAATCATGCTGAGGTGTGGAACAGCCAATCCTTGCAGAGCTGCTGAAGAAAGTAGGAATTAAAAAATAATGCATGTCTTAGGCTAGTGCATGAGATATGTAAATCACCTGTCCATCACAGCAAGGGGGGGGAAGAACTACAAAGTTTTCAAAGTTTGTCCATTTTATTTCACTGAAAAAAGATATGAGGATTTCTCAGAGCTGGATTAACTCTTTGTGGCAAGACTGGGCACAGTTGATCTGAAATCCCATACTCTATATTGTGCCAGACAAATTTTGGGTTTACATCCACTTTAACTAGGAGGAAAATAACATTTATCTGGAAAATCTTCTCAGATACAAAAAAAGGTTTTCCGATAATAAATGGACAGGAAAAAGCATGCACAGTCTAAGGAGGCTTTAACGAACCCAAACACTTAGTTAAGGGAGCATAAATGTGGAGTGGACCATTCAGCAAGATATATTTAAACCAGCTGGTTCTCCCAACTCAGAAGAGGAGTCATCAGCCTCAGCCCGGTCCCCTGTGGGGATTCGTCTTCTCCCGCCCCTAGTTCCCCCGTTTGAGGGTCCTGGGCAATGAAAGAGAACCTGTGCGATTAAAGTCGTGTTTTTTTTTTTTTTTTCTTTTAAACCCATCATGGCTGAGGGAAAAAAGAACCTTTGGTAAAATACACAGGGGCTGCAGTGTTGAAAACAATTGTAAACATTTCATGCCCCTGATGCTTACTCTAACCAGTCACTCCCTCTCTGGGGAGGATGCCATCTGTAGAGATGAGTAGGCTTACCAGAGCTAGAGGGGAACTCCTTTAGCTCTATTTCTGGGGGGGTTTTAACCCCCTTCTGACCTTAGCCCGATGCACAAAGCTGCATCTGTACCATCAAAAGAAATCGCATCCACTGCTTGAGCGATAATCCAGCTCTGCTGCTGTTATCAATGCCCAGCCTGATGCAATAGTAAATGTGCCAAAGGAATGCCTGTGTCACCAACCTCTAATGCCACTTTGCTCCTGTGTCCCTCCACAGCTGCAACAATAGATATGGTGCCTTTAAACCATGCCTCCTCGTGTTTGGACGTCCAACACCGCTCTTAGCCCCGCCCCCCGCGTTAGCCACGGCTTTCCCCAATACCTTTTTTTCCCAAAAAGAAGCATTTATTTTCTGCACTAAAAATGCATGCACTGTGTTTTCCATGTATTCCAATGGCTCTAGTTCACACCAGTGCTGTCAGTTCCAGTCAGTTTCTGCACCAGAAACTGACTGGAACTGACTGCACTGGTGTGAACTAGAGCGACTGGAATACATGGAAAACACTGTGCATGCATTTTTAGGGCCAGTTCACACCACAAATGTACTCATATCTTCCGGATCAGTTTTTGTTTACAGTTCACACCATACGCAGTTCCAGTGCCTTTTTGATACAATTTGCTAGGTTCCAGTACAGTTCTGTGCAGAAAAAATGCAACACGCTCTACTTTTTTTTCTCCACTGGAAATTGACCGGAAACTGACCGCACTGGTGTGAACTAGAGCCATTGGAATACATGGAAAACAGCGTGTATGCATTTTTAGTGCAGAAAAAAAGCGAACAGAACTGTATCTGGTGTGAACTAGCATTGAAAGTTTTAGTGCCAGTTCACACCAGACGCAGTTCCGCTCAGTTCCGTGTGCTTTTTTTCTGCACAAAATGCATGCACAGTGCTTTTAATGTATTCCAATGGTTCTAGTTCACACCATGCAGTCAGTTTCCGGTGCAGAAACTGACTGGAAACTGACTGCATGGTGTGAACTAGAGCCATTGGAATACATTGAAAACACTGTGCATGCATTTTTAGTGCAGAAAAAAAGCACACGGAACTGAACGGAACTGCGTCTGGTGTGAACTGGCCCTTATGCCGCGTACACACGAAGGGACAATCCCACGGGATTATCCTCTGGACTCAAGTCCAGCGGACAATCCCCTCGTGTGTGGGCGTCGGCGGACTTTTTGGCGCCAAAGTCCGGTGGACCAAAGTTTTAAGTTTGGTTTTAAAATTATCCGCTGGACTTGGCAGTCCGGCGGACAATCCCGCCGTTAGTAGGCTAGTCCGCCGGACTTTTTAAATGAACGGACTCGCCGCTCATCGCCAAGTCCGTTCATTTCGCACGTGACTTCAGGTTACGTAGCTAGCGTAGGCAGTAAATGCCGCGCGCTAGCTCCGTCACCTGGCATGGATTTAAAGGGACTCCCCACGCCGAAAAACGGCGTGGGGGTTCCCCCCAAATCCATCTCAGACCCTTATCCGAGCACGCAGCCTGGCCGGCCAGGAAAGGGGTGGGGACGAACGAGCGCCCCCTCCTCCTGAGCCGTACCAGGCCGCGTGCCCTCAACATGTGGGGTGCCCTGGGGAAAGGGGGGCCGTGCGGCCCCCCCACCCCAAAGCACCTTGTCCCCATGTTGATGAGGACAAGGGCCTCTTCCCGACAACCCTGGCCGTTGGTTGTCGGGGTCTGCGGGCGGGGGCTTATCGGAATCTGGGAGCCCCCTTTTATAAGGGGGCCCCAGATCCCGACCCCCCACCCTATCTGAATGAGTATGGGGTACGATGTCCCATTCACCTAAGGTGTAAAATGTAAAGTAAAAAAACACACACACTTTTGAAAAAATATTTCTGCTCCGGGGGTCTTCTTCCGTCTTGGGGGTCTTCTCGCCGGACTCCTCCGCCATTTACCAAGCTCTTTTACCGAGCGGAGAAGTCCGGCTACCTTCTTCGTCGTCGCCGCCGTCGTCTGGGGGTCTCGATCCGCCTTCGGGGGGCCTTCCGGGGTCTCTTCTGTTCTTGCGGCGGTCGTCGTTTTCCTTCTTCTTCTTCCGATGTTGACACGTCGCTCTCTCTGGCCGGAATGGCAAAGCCGCGCTGTGCTGGGACTTATATAGGGACATGGGGACAGGGTCACATGCTCATGTCACATGGTGACCCCGCCCCCTGTGATGTCACAGTCCCAGCATCCTCCGTGTGGGACTTTTACACAGCCTGACCACATACAGAGGCCCAAAATTCAGGGATCCCGTCAGGTGCTCTAGGGACATAAAATTACAAATTTAATTTCCTGACTACCTATTAGACTTTTGTGAGGCACTGTAGGGCACTGAGAGGCACTGTAGCGGCACTGATGTGGCATGGATGAGAAATGATGTGGCCAGATGTGCCACAGATAAGGCATAGATGTGGCACGGACGAAGCACGAATGTGGCATGGATGAGCACCGATGAGGCATTGATGTGTCATGGATGAGGCACATATGGGCATGAATTAGGCACAGATGGGCTAGAATGAGGCAGGGGTGAGTGCTGCTGCAGTCCCCCTCCTCTCCTAGCATGCTGTACCGATTGCTATGTACAGCGTGCGAGGAGAGGCAGGAGCTGAACCAGACATGCGCCGGTTTGCTGACAAGTGATCACGCCGTCATTGGACGGTGCGATCACGTGGTAAAGGACCGCTGTCCTTGATCCGTGATGCGGTAAAGGGGAACGCGGGAAGCACGAGTCTGGGAGGATGTCATTGTACGCCCTCCCAGAATTATCCGGCCGTGCTGGAGCCGTCATTTGGCTATAGCCCGAGTCGGCAAGTAGTTAAGGGTGTACACACTTATGTAACCATAATATAATATTTTTTTTATTTTTATTTTTACTTTCCTCCACCTAAAATATTTTAGTTTAGGTCACATTGAAGGTGGAAAAAGATCTGAAATGATTTATCTTTGTCTCATTTTTTTACATCACAGACACCTGACATTTTAACAGGGGTGTGTAGACTTTTTATATCCTCTGTATTTACACAATGTTACCAGATAACATTTTTTTAATGACAAATCTTGGAAAACTAACAGCCGTATCACATTTTTTGGAAAACCTCAAATATCATAAAATCACCTATTATCATTTCAAATAATCAATATTGTAACATATTGTAGTGTAGACACCTCGGAGTCTATTTATAAATGTTTTATACATTTTTTTAATTGGATTTCATTGAAAAAAATTGCAAATTCTGAGTTTAAAAAAGAAGGTTGGGATAAAAAAAAAAGACACAATCATACTCACCTAGCTGCACGTGTTCCCCACCACTTCCAAGACTGAGCACTGAGCAACTAAACACCGCTAATCGTTTAGTTCTCGGTCTTCTGAGAACAGAGTGCCGGTGACTATCAGTGGGACGCCAGGCTGTAAAGGGGCCCTGGAGTGTCTGGCTCAGGCTCTAAACAACATGCAGAGAGGCTGATCCAGCTGACGGTCAGTCATCTGGATGGATTCCGACATTAAAGTCCAGTTCCCTCCAGAATCTATATGGACTGAGTGACGTCAGCTGACTTTAGCCCGCTGTCGGCTGAATCTGGGTCACAGGAGAGCAGAACTAAGTGCATTTCTATAACCTACCAAAAGAGATTTGGCCCTACTTCTCCTTAACCGCTTCCCGACCGCCTAACGCAGATATACTGCGGCAAAATGGCACGGGCAGGCGAAATCACGTATGGGTACGTGATCCTATAAATGCCTGCCCGTGGGTCGCGCGCGCAGCCAGCGGCGCGCTCGCGACCCGGTCGGGAGCTCCGTGACCCCGGCCGCGGGACCAGCGGACCGATCGCCGCTGGTGTCCCGCGATCGGGTTACGGAGCTGAAGAACGGGGAGAGGTATGTGTAAACAAACCTCTCCCCGCGCTTCCTACTCTGCCTGTCATTGATTGGCTGTTCCCGGTCATCGGGAAAGCCAATCAATGACGTCAGACGTCAGCCCCGCCACCTAACGTAAAAAAAAACACACATGTCACAGCCCATAACCCCTCCCCTCCCCCTAGTGGTTAACCCCTTCACTACAACTGTCATTTGTACATGAATCAATGCATTTAAATAGCATTGATTGCTGTATAAATGACAATGGTCCCAAAAATGTGTCAAAAATGTCCGATGTGTCCGCCATAATGTCGCAGTCACAATAAAAATCGCTGATCGCCGCCATTACTAGTAAAAAAAAAAAATATTAATAAAAATGCTATAAAACTATCCCCTATTTTGTAAACGCTATAACTTTTGCGCAAACCGATCAATAATCGCTAATTGCGATTTTTTTTACCAAAAATATGTAGAAGAATACGTATCGGCCGAAACTGAGGAAAAAAAACGTTTTTTTTATATATTTTTTGGGGATATTTATTATAGCAAAAAGCAAAAAATATTGCATTTTTTTCAAAATTGTCGCTCTATTTTTGTTTATAGCGCAAAAAATAAAAACCGCAGGGGCGATCAAATACCACCAAAAGAAAGCTCTGTTTGTGGGAAAAAAAGGACGCCAATTTTGTTTTGGAGCCACGTCGCACGACCGCGCAATTGTCAGTTAAAGCAACGCAGTGCCGAATCGCAAAAAGGGGCCTGGTCCTTTGGCTGCCAATTGGTCCGGGGCTGAAGTGGTTAAAGGATAAGTTCACCTTTAGGAACATGTTACATGTTCCACCCATTTTTGGGGTGGAACATGAAGCATGTTACCAATGCTGCAGATGCTGCTCGATTTCCCTTCCCCTTCCTGTGACAGCAGTACAGGGAGAAGTTCACTTTTTTAAATCAGCACGGTCGTGCGTAGCTATGACCACCTGGCCACTTCATGCATTCATACATCTCTGTTTGTGAATGAACTACAAGCACTGACATCCTTTGCAGCTGTTGGCTTGTAGTTCCTCCTGTTCCAGGGAAGGACTTGGGTCAAAGCAATGACTCCTAGCCCAATAACCGCACATTCTCTCCTCTTATTTCGCAACATGGCTGGTTGCTCAGAAATTATCTGAAAGTCACGAATCAACACTCACCAAACTTCTACTAACACAAAATTAGCAGAAGGAGCCCAAAGGGTGGCGCTTGAGAAATTAACTTCCTCTTTATACTCTCGTAGTACGTCACTACGTTCGTGTTTGTCAAACGACAATTTGCGTACCGTTAGTATGCTAGACAAAATCCTGCACACGCCTTTTGACAAAAATCTGACGCTCGGTCATCCAACAATCAGACCGTGTGTACGAGGCTTAAAGCCCCATACACACGCGCGGATTATCCGAGGACCAGGTCCGTCAGACCATGTCCGTCATACTTTGTCTGATGTTGGTTTTGCGTACAAACGGTCGGACAAAGTTGTCGGAAAATCCGATCATTCTGAAAGTGGTGACGTTTGTTGCCTACGACGGGACTACGTAGAGGCTAGTAGCCAATAGCTTTGGTCTTGTAATGTGATCTGAGCATGCGTAGCACTTTGTCCGGTCGGACTACCATACACACGATCGGATTTGGTGTGATCGGACCTTGTTGTCCAAAAATCTATCCAGCAGGAGATAGGACTTTGTCCGTCGGACAATCTGACGTACACTGTCCGATGGTGCATACACACGGTCGGATTTTTCGACAACATTGTCCGATCGGACAGAATCCATGCGAAAATCCTACCGTGTGTATGGGGCTTTAGAGTGAATGGGGATTCTTTCCCACTTCATAGGGGCACTCGGCAGGGGTGCCTTTTGTCGCCCCTGCTGTTTGCCCTGGCACCAGAGCCATTGGTCGTCCATGCCCGTGCATCCCAGGGTATTACTGGGTTCATTCGCAACCCTAGGGAGGATGTCATCTCATTATATGCAGACGACACATTACTCTACATTGGGGATACCCAGAACTCCCTGCAGAATGTTATGATGCAGATTAACCACTTTGGTAGGTTATCTGGTTTCTCTATTAACTGGAGCAAATCAGTTTTGATGCCGCTGGACCCGATTTCGGTCTTGGTTCCAGAGTGTGCCGGCTAAAATAGTGTCCTCATTCAGATACCTAGGTATACAAATCACCCCAGATCCTCTGCAGTATATTGAGCTGAATCTGTTACCATTACTTCATAGTTTTCGAACTAAGTGCCTGGGCCAAACTCAGGGCCATTGTCAGTGGTTGGAAGGGTTAACCTTATTAAGATGGTGTGGGCTCCCCAGCTACTATATGTGTTTCACAATTCACCTATATGGATACCACATAAATGGTTCTCCCAAATTGACTCTCAGTTCAGAGCGTTGTTATGGTATAAGACATCCAGAATCAGTTTATCCACACTACAATTTGGGAAGGATCAGGGCAGACTTGCTGTTCCACATGCAAGACATTAAAATTCAGCACCGTGGGGCTTGGGGAATGGAGCACACTCTGTATCCTGTCTGCAATTTTTTGGTGCCCTGGGTATCCCCAGTCCAGCGGTGACATTTTTGGAGGCGGTCTTCTCACACATATGCCGCGTACAGACGATTGGAAATTACGCCAGCAAAAGTCTGATGAGAGCTTTTGGTCAGAAAATGAGACTGTGTGTATGCTCCATCTGACTTTTGCTGGCGGAATTCCAGCCAGCAAAAGATTGAGAGCAGGTTCTCAATTTTTCGGTCGGAAAAAGTTTCGATCGGAAGTTCCGATCGTCTGTACCAATTCTAACGCGCAGAATTCCTACGCATGCTCGGAAACAATTTGGCGCATGCTTGGAAGCAGTGAACTTCATTTTCTCGGCTCGTCGTAGTGTTGTACGTCACCACGTTCTTGATGGTCGAAAGTTCAGCGAACTTTTGTGTGACTGTGTGTATACAAGCCAAGCTTAAGTGGAATTCCGTCGGAAAAACCATCCAAGATTTTTCTGACGGAAAAACTTCTCGTGTGTACGCGACATTAGTCTGACCTCCCGACAATCTGCATGTTACATACCTTATGGTCATATGTTAGAAGGGCTCTGGGTGTTCCGTGATGCTACCCTTACACACATATATGCAGGGCCACTGTTAGAAATCATGGTGCCCATACAGCCTACCTGACGGGGTCCCCCTTGACCCCTCCCACAACCCTACCCCTGGCTCCGCCCCTGACCCCACACTGTCACGAGGCGGGTCAGTTTTTTTACCTGAATGGACACCGAGGTAGGCGGATCAAAATGCACACAAGTCAATTCATATCTGGACTCCTGGAGACATAGAGCTTTCAATCAGGACCGCATGAAAAACTGACAGGCAGACCTAATTGCAAAGCTTGGGTAAAAGGTTATCAAAGGGGAGTGGTTCGGGGGTGGTAAAAATGCAGCTTTGCTGTGTGTTTTTACTGTCCCTCCCCATCACATGTGTAAAGTAGCATCACACTATGTGCTCATGGTCATCATCATTATGATGATCACAGCAGGTTCTCTACGGCTCTGTCAATGTAACATGCTGTTGGGTGCTGACTTTGTTACGGCTGTGCTGTGTTATAGTCTGTAACACATATTACAGCCATAAATTAAGAAAATCAGCACCCAACAGCATGTTACATTGACAGAGCCATAGAGCACCTGCTGTGCTGTGATCATCATAATGATGACCATGAGCACACAATGGGGAGTCTGGGGATTGCACATTCTACAATAGCCTGTGTGACCTGTTAGGGTGTGTGTGCAGGGGACTGCACCAGTGTTGTCAACCCCCCCTCCGAAGTGAAATTTACTGGCAGAATGCCAAAATTTACAAACTGCAATTTTTTTACTGGCAAAAAATCATGACATTTACTGACAGATCCACATTCTTTACTGGCACTGCAAAAAAGTACCTAAAATTACTGGTTTTAGTGCTAAACAGTGCAAATATCAATATTTGAACTATAAACACATAGCTAGTGCTATTAGCAATGTGTTTAAGTTAAACAAAAATCAAAAAACATATTTCTCAATTTACATGATATAGGGTGGGGGAACCTTTATATCAGTGCACCCTTACATTATTGTATTCACTCCCCCCTTAAATCAGTGACCCCCCTCAGACTGGCCTGGTGGCGCTGTCACTGACCTCCTGTCAGGTGCACCGTGCAGGGCTCAGTCAGACGGCTCCAATTGGCGGCTCTGTTTTTATTCTATAGTCTCCTCTCCACAGTCCACACATGTCTGTCTCTTCCCGTAACCCCTATCCCGGCGGCGCTCCCACTCTTGACTCCTTTCTAGGATCCCCCTCAGAGACTGCAGACATGATAAAAGACAAGAGATGATCAGAGGCTGTGGACATTATACAGGAGGTGGACAGAGGCTGCGAACATGATACAGGAGGTGGACAGAGGCTACGAACATGATACAGGAGGTGGACAGAGGATACAAACATGATACAGGAGGTGGGCAGAGTCTGCAATCATGATACAGGAGGTGGACAGAGGCTGCGATCATGATACAGGAGATGGACAGAGGCTGCGGACATACTACAGGAGTTGGACAGAGGCTGTGGACATACTACAGGATGTGGACAGAGGCTGCAAACATGATAGTGTCCGCCTCGCCCCCTCACAGTAGCCTCCTCCTCTGTCCACCATCTAATTACTTCTCCACATCAACAGTGTGCTGTGTCCTCCGTGCTGTGTCCTCCTCCTGTGCCCCTGTCACCTCTCCACAGATCAGGGCAGCACAGGGTACTGTCACTACATAGTGCTCGCTAACCGTCCTCTCACTATATATTGCTCGTTGACCGTCCTGTCATTGCATACTGCTCGCAGACTGTCCTGTCACTGCATACTGCTCACTGACCGTCCTGTCACTACATATTGCTCGCTGACCCTCCTGTCACTGCATACTGCTCGCTGACTGTCCTATCACTACATACTGCTCACTGATTGCTCTGCTACTACATACTCCTCAGTCACTCCCCTGCTACTACATAGAGCCCTACAACGAAATACTGCCCTTTCCTGTCACTACATACTGCTCACTGACTGTCCTGTCACTACATACTGTGCACTGGTTGCACTGTCACTACATACTGCTCAATGACTTTAATATGGTACAGGTACAAAGCAACTCAGCCTCACAAACTACAGACCACTGAACTCTGCGTCACAAACTACATTTTAGACTGGTGTGCCCCAAAATTGTGCATATTTTTAAAGGTTGATCTTGATTGTACAAGTCTCAGTAGTTTGTGTGGCCAACACATGTCCAGAGCTCTTTAAAATTTCTTGCTGGCTTTTCACTGTGTTCACTCTTGCTCTAGATGCTTTTTTTTTCTCTTCGTGTCATGAGAAAATTTGTCAGAAGTAATTCATGCTGATAACAGAGGAATGAAGCAGCATACAGAAATGACACTTAAGCCCCATACACACGGTCGGATTTTCCGATGGATTCTGTCCTATCGGACAATGTTGTCGGAAATTCCGACCGTGTGTAGGCACCATCGGACAGTTTCCATCGGATTGTCCGACGGACAAAGTTGTATCTCCTGCTCTAAAGATTTTCCGACAACAAAGTCCGATCACACCAATTCCGATCGTGTGTAGCGAATTCCGACGGACAAAGTGCCACGCATGCTCAGATCACATTACAAGACCAAAGCTATTGGCTACTAGCCTCTACGTAGTCCCGTCGTAGGCAACAAACGTCACCACGTTCAGAATGATCGGATTTTCCGACAACTTTGTCCGACCATGTGTATGCAACACCAGTGTCGGACTAAATCCGTCGGACCAAATCCGATGGATTTGGTGGTCGGATTTTCCGACCGTGTGCATGGGGCTTTAGTGCTCTGGATTAAGACAAGTACACACTATAGAGGTATATGCTTTGTTCATATTTCATGTCTAAGCTTTACAACCACTTTAAGGCTCGGTTCACACCTATGCGCTTTTGATCTGTTTCTGCAGTGCTTTTTGCATTTTTGCACGCGCGTTTTTCCCAAATTTTTTCATGCCTTTTGCGTTTTTTATCCTTTTTTTTTCTTTTGGCTGATTTGTTGTTGGGCAGATTAAAAAACGCAAATAGTGGCAAAATCGCTGCAAAAAACGCACTCCATGCTTTGCTGCAGCTTCTCCATTGAAGTCTATTGACCCGATAACGCAGCGTTTTGTGTTTAAAAAAGTCCCTGACCCTTTCCAAAAACGCAGCAGCTGAAAAAAAGCATAAAAGGGGAAAGTGTCCCATAGGAAACCATATTAAATGGACTGTAGAGCATTTCTGCAAAAAGCACTAAAAAATGCTTAGCTGCGAACAAGGCCTTAGGCTATAGCCCACTCTGGCAGCTCCTAAACCTGAGTTTAGGAGCTTTTGGTTTTTTTTTTTCTCCAAAGCTCCTAAACTAATTTCCATAAAAGGCTATGTGTATACAATAGGCTTTTGGCAGAGTTTAGAAGCTTCCGCGTTTAGGTGAGCTTTAACCTCCCTCTTCTGAATGTGGAAATATCACGTTCAGGATAGGAACGTTTTGACCACCAGCTGCATGAAACTGAAAAACGCGGAAAAAGCCGTGGTTCATATAGGCTAGTGTACATGAAGCTTTAGCACACTTCAGTTCCAGCTTGGTATTGGTTAACACTGAGTATGGACTTTATAAAAAATAAAATAAAAAAAAAACACATTTATACTCATGAAGCTTCAAGTTGTGCTGATGTTTACTGAAGTCTGCCAGCAGCTACCACAGTCATATGTTGGCAGTGCCGATCCTGACCTCCCTGGGGCCCTTAGCAAAATTCTGCTAAGGGGCGCTCTCTCTACCTGACCCGTGATGCCGTGAGCTATGTAAACCATTTGCCATTGCCACACAGTCACACCTGACACTTCAGTGCTCCCAATACAATCCTCCCTCCTTTAACCCTTTCATGACTAAGCCTATTTCTGACATTTTTGACAAGTTAAAATCCGTATTTTTTGCTAGAAAATTACTTAAAACCCCCAAACATTATATATATATATATATATATATATATATATAATATATTTTTTTTTTAGCAAAGAATCTAGAGAATAAAATGGCCATTGTTGCAATATTTTATGTCACACGGTATTTGTGCAGCGGTGTTTTAACCACTTTCAGACCGGACCAATTTGCAGCCAAAGGACCAGGCACCTTTTTGCGATTCGGCACTGCGTCGCTTTAACTGACAATTGCGCGGTCGTGCGACGTGGCTCCCAAACAAAATTGGCGTCCTTTTTTCCCCACAAATAGAGCTTTCTTTTGGTGGTATTTGATCGCCCCTGCGGTTTTTATTTTTTGCGCTATAAACAAAAAAGAGCGACAATTTTGAAAAAAAAACGCATCATTTTTTATATTTTGCTATAATAAATATCCCCCAAAAATATATAAAAAAACATTTTTTTTCCTCAGTTTAGGCCGATGCGTATTCTTCTACATATTTTTGGTAAAAAAAATCGCAATAAGCGATTATTGATTGGTTTGCGCAGAAGTTATAGCGTTTACTAGATAGGGGATAGTTTTATAGCATTTTTATTAATAATTTTTTTTTTATTAGTAATAGCGGCGATCAGCGATTTTTTTTGTGACTGCGACATTATGGCGGACACATCGGACATTTTTGACACATTTTGGGACCATTGTCATTTATACAGCAATCAATGCTATTTAAATGCATTGATTCCTGTATAAATGACACTGGCAGTAAAGGGGTTAACCACAAGGGGGCAGTGTAGGGGTTAAGTATGCCTAGGGGTGTGTTTCTTACTGTGGGGGAGGCGTGGCTGTCAGCTAGTGAATGCTGATCTCTGCTCCAATCACAGGGAGCAGAGATCGGCGTCACTAGTTGCTAGGCAGAATGGGGAGATGCTGTCTATTTGCGCATCTCCCCGTTCTGCCTTCCCGTGAGACGATCGCGGGTGTCCCCGCGGCGATCGAGTCCGCGGGACCCGTGAGCGGCCTCACAGGGGTCCCGACCGGCGCGCGCTCCCGATGGCACGGACGGCTTAAAGGAGGGACTTATATATATATGCCCTCCTGCCTGTCCGTGCCATTCTGCCGACGTATATCGTTGTGTGCCGGTCGGGAACCGGTTAAACACAACTTTTTGGAAAAAGGGACACTTTCATGAGTTTTAAAAAAACATGAACAGTAAAGTGAGCCCAATTTTTTTGTATAATGTGAAAGATGTCACACTTTATAATTGCACGCACTCTTGGAATGGCGACAAACTACGGTACCTAAAAATCTCCATAGGCGGTGCTTAAATATTTTTTTTACGGTTACCAGGTTAGAGGTACAGAGGAGGTCTAGTGCTAGAATTATTGCTCTTGCTCTGACGATTGCGACGATATCTCACATGTGTGATTTGAACACTGTTTACATATGCGGTCGCGACTTCCGTTTGCGTTTTCTTTGCTGCGTGAGCTTGCGGGGACAGGGGGGCTTTAAAATTTTTTTTATAAAAAAATCTTATTTATTTTTATATAATTAAATTGTGTTTAAAAAAAAAAAAGTTGATCACTTTTATTGCTGTCACAAGGAATGTAAACCTCCTTTGTGACAGTAATAGGTAGTGACAGGTACTCTTTATAGAGGGATCGGGAGTCTGACCCCCCGATCCCTCCTTTGCACTTCAAAGTATTCAGATCTGCGTTTTCGGCAATTCTGAATACTGTATATTTTTTTAAATCCGGCGCCATTGGCAGCCGAGTAAACAAGAAGTGACGTCGCTTCCGTGTTTACAATCAGGAGACTGGAACATGCCAGTCTGTCCCTAGCCGCCGGAAGTGGCGGACCAAGGATCGGGTTTCCCGGTAGGACGGGAGGCCCATCCAGAGCAGCTGGAGGCATGGGGGGGGGCGTTCCCTCCCGCTCCTCCGGGATAACAGCCGAGCACTCTAAACAACGGTACCGGGATGATGCCTGCAGCTGCGGTCATCATCCCAGTATAATTGGAGCTCCGGGAGCAGAGCCCTATACGCTTGCGTAGTGAGCCTATAGGCCGCCCTATATGCTCACTACGCAAGCTACGTAGGGCCATGCCGCTGTGGGGGGGCCCCCAAGGGGCAAATCGGCTCTGCTCCTGGAGCTCCAATTATACCGGGATGATGCCCGCAGCTGCAGGCATCAACCCGGTACTGTTGTTTAGAGCAGGCGATTTGCTTTCCAGGGATAACCACCGATGCGGCTAAAAGCCCCCCCTCCCGCCGCCTCCCGCCGCTCTGAATGGGCCTCCAGTCCTACCGGGAAACTCGATCCTTGGTCCGCCACTTCCGGCGGCTAGGGACGGACTGGCACGAAGCTGGAAACGGCTTTGTTACAGTCTCCTGATTATAAACACGGAAGCGACATCACAACGTCACTTCCTGTTTACTCAGCTGCCAATGGCGCCAGTTTTAAAAAAATTTACAGTATTCAGAATCGCCGAAAATGGCGATCTGAATACTTTGAAGTGCAAAGGAGGGATCGGGGGTCTTTTAGGTCTTTTTATGTGCTCTAAATTAACATAAGTGTATTCTTATCTGAAAATTCTTGCTTGATAAACTGTTGTATTAATATCATGTGACAAAAATTTTTGGAACCACAACCATTTTCTTCTCTAGGGTCTCTGCTTTCAGAAAATATATAACGTTTGGGGATTTTTACCTAATCGTAAATGTGTGCAAAAAATGGCCCTGACAGTGAAAGGGTTAAAGTGAAAGCTAGCACTCCCAGTATAATTTATGTTTAATGGTACTTTAACCACTTGCCTACCAGGTACGAACACCCCCTTCCTGACCAACCCATTTTTCAGCTTTCAGCGCTGTCGCATTTTGAATGACAATTGCACGGTCATGTAAGGATGTACCCAAATAAAATTTTTATCATTTTTTCCCCACAAATAGAGCTTTATTTTGGTGGTATTTGATCACCTCTGAGGTTTTTATTTCTTGCGCTATAAACAAATTAATAGGGACAAGTTTGAAAAAACGCAATATTTTTTACTTTTTATTATAATAAATATCCAATTTTTATTTTTTTTTTAAAACTAATTTTTTCCTCAGTTTAGGCCGATACGTATTCTTCTAAATATTTTTGGTAAAAAAAAATCGCAATAAGCGTCTATTGATTGGTTTGCGCAAAAGTTATAGCGTCTACAATATAGGGGATAGATTTATAGCATTTTTATTATTATTTTTTTTTTACTAGTAATGGCGGCGATTTGCGATTTTTATCATGACTGCGACATTGCGGCGGACATATCGGACACTTTTGACACATTTTTGGGACCATTCACATTTATACAGCGATCCGTGCTATAAAAATGCATTGATTACTGTATAAATGTGACTGGCAGGGAAGGGGTTAACACTAGGGGGCACTGCAGGGGTTAATATGTTCCCTATATGAGTGATTCTAACTGTGGGGGGAGGGGACTGACTGGGGGAGGGGACCGATCGGTGTCCCTATGTACAAGGGACACACCATCGGTCTCCTCTCTTCTGACAGGACGTGGATCTGTGTGTTTACACACACAGATCCACGTCCTGCTCAATTACCGGGCAATCGCGGGTGCCTGGCGGACATCGCGGCCACCAGGCACGCGCATCGGCTCCCCAGCTACGAGGCGGGCGCGCGGCCCCTAGTGGCCAAAAAGCGAGCGCCGTCATATGACGGCGGCCCGCCTCAAGAGCTGCACCGTCCCGCCGTCATTTGACAGTGGGCGGTCAGCTACAGGTTAAAGTGGTTGTATAGTCAAATTTTTAACTTTTACCTACAGGTAAGCCTATAATGTGGGGGCGCTCGTGCTGCTCGCTCCTGAGCCGGCTCCCTGCGTCCATAAGGCACAGAAAGCGCCGCTCAGCCCTGCTTAGCTGGCTGTGATTGACAGCCTCTACAACTACTTTAAATGCTTGTTATGTTTAGAGCTGACCTGGGCATTTTACGGCCCTTGGGCTAAATCTGGTCCTATGGCTGTCCTTGAGAACAAACGAAGAAACTCTGGACAGCCACACTCCGGAGAAAATATATTTTCTTGTGCTTTTTATTGCAAATTGGGATCACATAACACAACCCAGAGCAAAGTGATACAGGATAAAATGTTGACGCGTTTCACACTATAATAAGTACTTATTCATCAGCTATGACTTGGACTGACCGGCTCAGGGAGAGAGCTGACAGAGCTGCAAGCACTGGAAGTAGAGAGTCTGAGGAGCTGATTAGTACAGCGGAGAGGCTCGATTGTGGTCGAAGTGCGTCTGGTCGTTCTCCTGCTGCCTGGCCAAGACCTTCCTGTTAGCGCCAGAACTAAGCTTGCATGCTGCCAGGAGCCATTCACCTGTACTTCATGTCAGGATCTGAAGAAATCCCCCCTGTAACAGACTCTCTCTTTCCAGTCAGTCCTGTCAGTTATCTATCTGAGCCTGTCAGTCACACATTGGCACTCACAATGCCAGACAGGTTAATTATTCCCTGTGCCTGTCAGCAACCTGACTGCTTTTACCAGCCTACCCTACACCAACATTGCGACCAGCAGAGGACATTTCTTTACTACATAAATCTGACAGGGGCTCTTTATTTCCCCTATTCCACTAAAGCCTTTTTATTTGTCATTGCGGGGAGTCATTACCTGACTTCCTGTTTGATAAAGCACTATCAGCAGGACAGGAAGTGAGGGGAAATCTCTTTATTGGACCCCAGATTACAATAAAAACATGACTGGGGTACTGAACCTTTCTGTTCTATCCCTAATGCTGCGTACAAACGAGTGGAATGTCCGATAGAAAAAGTCAGATGGAATCTTTTCATCGTATATTCCGTTCGTGTGTGTGCCTCATCAGACTTTTTTTTCGAAAATTCTGACGGACATAGAAATAGAACATGTTTTAAATTATTCTGAGGGAATCAATTCCTATTGGGAAAACCGCTCGCCTGTAGACTATGGCAACAGACCAAAAATGACGCATGCTCTGAAGCAAGTACTTTACTGTAATTGTGCTGTCCCCCCTCTACATTGTAAAGTGCTGCGTAAACTGTTGGCGCTATATGAATCGTGTATAATAATAATAAAGGAAGAAAAATACGTTTTTGCTGCACACTGCAGCTGTCAAATGCCCATTTTACAAGGTGTTTGACTTTTTTTTTGCCCCTAAGGCCCCTTTCATACTGGGGCGGGAGTCGCGGTGACGGTAAAGCAGCGCTATATTTAGCGCTGCTTTACCGTCTATTTGCCCGCGGGATTCGGTCGCTCGCGGTGCGGTTTTACCCCCCGCGAGCGGCGAAAAAGGGTTAAAATCCCCCGCAGAGCGCCGCCGTAACGGCGCTTTGCGGCGGTATTGCCGCGGTGTCCCATTCAAATCAATGGGAAGGAGCAGTATAGGAGCGGTGAACACACCGCTCCTATCCCGCTCCAAAGATGCTGCTAGCAGGACTTTTTTTGCCGTCCTGCTAGCGCACCGCTCCAGTGTGAAAGCCCGCCGGCTTTCACACTGGAGTGAATCAGGCCGTTTTTTTTCAGGCGGTGTACAGGCGCTATTTTTAGCGCTGTACCACCTGAAAACCGCCCCAGTGTGAAAGAGGCCTAAATGTTAGCTCATGCGACCATGCACAAGGAGTTTAGAGGTAGGAGTGTTTAGGGGCAAAAATCTGAATGCACCAAAATCTCATTCAGCATGGAATCGTTTGGGCAGAAAAATTGCACAACGTGCCTAAAAGCTAGTCACGTTTAGCGCTTGTTCAATTAAATGACCAGAATAAATTGATATTCTGGCAAATAAAATAAATAAACCCCAAAAAACTTGATGTGCATGAATGGCTAACGCTGCTTTTGTCCTGTAAGGCGTTCACAGGAGCCTAATGTGTGTGAGGCCCAAAAGTAGCAGCTTAGGATGAAAACTTGTCCAGGAGTCACTGTGAGACATTCATATCATGAACCATTCATTAAGGGGCATGTTTACACGTTATTTTCCACACTAATATCCCCACTGCTCTAGTTTTATGTTTGCTGAGCTACTTTCGCCTCATACCCCGCACATACTTTATTTTAACTTTACAGAAGGTAGCCAACCACAGCGCGTACAGAAACCTCTGCAACTCCGCCCTCCCGCCAATAGAAGAATGTTCCATTCAGAAGCCAGCTCGTACCTGGGCGCTGATTGGTGGAGACGTTTCTTGTTTCTCCTGGGCGGGCTTACTGATAAGTCCATTTGTTTCGTGTGCGCGTTGGCCGCCATTGCTTCTCAGCGTGTGGAAAGTGCGGGAGAGCAGCAGCGTCATTGGAGGAGGTAAAGTCACGGTACCGTTTATAAGATGTGTCACGACGGCGCCTGAGGATGTATGTAGAATGTGACATTGTCCTCACTGTTATGGTGGTGATAAGTTTAGTGGGAAGCGAGGACTGTGTGACCCCTCCCTCCTCTGAGGTGATTGAGGGAGATGGATGGGCCTTCCGTGCTCTGGCTGGTAATTCGGTGCTTTAGTCCTGATTACGATGAAATCTAAAGGGCTGTAAGTGATTACTGTTGTAAGTTTTGTAAGAAAGCAGCACATTCCCTCCCATCTACCCCAAAGTGTTCCCCCCTCCTCCTCCCATCTACCCCAAAGTGTTCCCCCCCCCCTCCTCCTCCCATCTACCCCAAAGTGTTCCCCCCCCCTCCTCCTCCCATCTACCCCAAAGTGTTCCCCCCCCCCCTCCTCCCATCTACCCCAAAGTGTTCCCCCCCCCCCTCCTCCTCCCATCTACCCCAAAGTGTTCCCCCCCCCCTCCTCCTCCCATCTACCCCAAAGTGTTCCCCCCCCTCCTCCTCCCATCTACCCCAAAGTTTTCCCCCCCTCCTCCTCCCATCTACCCCAAAGTGTTCCCCCCTCCTCCTCCTCCCATCTACCCCAAAGTGTTCCCCCCTCCTCCTCCTCCCATCTACCCCAAAGTGTTCCCCCCCCCCCTCCTCCTCCCATCTACCCCAAAGTGTTCCCCCCCCCCTCCTCCTCCTCCCATCTACCCCAAAGTGTTCCCCCCCTCCTCCTCCTCCCATCTACCCCAAAGTGTCCCCCCCCTCCTCCTCCCATCTACCCCAAAGTGTTCCCCCCCCCCCCCTCCTCCTCCCATCTACCCCAAAGTGTTCCCCCCCTCCTCCTCCCATCTACCCCAAAGTGTTCCCCCCCCCCTCCTCCTCCCATCTACCCCAAAGTGTTCCCCCCCCCTCCTCCTCCCATCTACCCCAAAGTGTTCCCCCCCCCCTCCTCCTCCCATCTACCCCAAAGTGTTCCCCCCCCTCCTCCTCCCATCTACCCCAAAGTGTTCCCCCCCCTCCTCCTCCCATCTACCCCAAAGTGTTCCCCCCCCCCCCTCCTCCTCCCATCTACCCCAAAGTGTCCCCCCCCCCTCCTCCTCCCATCTACCCCAAAGTGTTCCCCCCCCCCCCCCTCCTCCTCCCATCTATCCCAAAGTGTTCCCCCCCCCCCTCCTCCTCCCATCTACCCCAAAGTGTTCCCCCCCCTCCTCCTCCCATCTACCCAAAGTGTTCCCCCCCTCCTCCTCCCATCTATCCCAAAGTGTTGCCCCCCCCCCCCCCTCCTCCTCCCATCTACCCCAAAGTGTTCCCCCCCCTCCTCCTCCCATCTACCCCACAGTGTTCCCTCCCATCTACCCCACAGTGTTCCCTCCCATCTACCCCACCCCCCCCCCCCCTCCTCCCATCTACCGCAAAGTGTGCCTCCCATCTACCCCCTAAGTGTCCCCCCCTCCTCCCATCTACCGCAAAGTGTGCCTCCCATCTACCCCCTAAGTGTCCCCCCCTCCTCCCATCTACCGCAAAGTGTGCCTCCCATCTACCCCCTAAGTGTCCCCCCCTCCTCCCATCTACCGCAAAGTGTGCCTCCCATCTACCCCAAAGTGCTCCCTCCCCTCCTCCCATCTACCCCAAAGTGTCCCCCCCTCCTCCCATCTACCGCAAAGTGTGCCTCCCATCTACCCCAAAGTGTTCCCTCCCCTCCTCCCATCTACCCCAAAGTGTTCCCTCCCCTCCTCCCATCTACCCCAAAGTGTTCCCTCCCCTCCTCCCATCTACCCCAAAGTGTTCCCTCCCCTCCTCCCATCTACCCCAAAGTGTTCCCTCCCCTCCTCCCATCTACCCCAAAGTGTTTCCTCCCATCTACCCCAAAGTGTTCCCTCCCCTCCTCCCATCTACCCCAAAGTGTTCCCTCCCATCTACCCCAAAGTGTTCCCTCCCATCTACCCCAAAGTGTTCCCTCCCATCTACCCCAAAGTGTTCCCTCCCCTCCTCCCATCTACCCCAAAGTGTCCCCCCCTCCTCCCATCTACCGCAAAGTGTGCCTCCCATCTACCCCCAAAGTGTTCCCTCCCCTCCTCCCATCTATCCCCAAGTGGTCCTCCTCCCATCTATCCCAAAGTGTTTTTCTCCTTTCGTCTTCTAGGACAGCCTCTGAGACATAGGGCTCCTCCCTCCGGGACAGGAAACACGTGTACACCATATATTTAAAAGGTGGTCCTCCAGGCCTCCCTCTTCAGTTTGGTGTTTCCTGCCGGACGGGAAAGCGCAAGTTTTTAGGAACCAAGGGAGCTCCATGTCTCAGGACTGTCCTGGGAAGAGCGCCTGGCGTTGGTCTCCTCCTGCCTAGGCATCCCTCTATCCTGCTGGCGAAGAGTAGGATGTTTCTCCTCCCCACTGCTGTTAGCTCAGTGGAGCTGGACCCCTGGTGATTCCCACCTGTGTCCCCCCTCAGCGGTACCTGTATTCGGCCGGCGGGTGAGTGGCACTCGACCGGCCGTGCTGAGGCTCCGGCGCTGTGGTGTTCCACATGCTGTGTGTGACCGGCAGACGCGAGGGGGCAGGGCTTGTACGTTCCAGCGGGCGGAAGTGACGAGTACTTCCGGCGAAACGGCGTCATTAGGGGGCACCATGAGACACAGTCCGGTCTCTGGAGGCGCAGTGGGGAAGAATACAGGCACCCGGAGCGGTGTGACTGCTCAGACAGGCTGCGCAAGACACCAGGAATGGAGACTGCAGTTCAAGCAACGGACTCCGGGTCTGTGGGCTCCGGCACCTCCCAGGTAAGGTGGTGAGGGTAGACCATGCTTACGCTGGGGGGTGGTAGGGTACTAGAGACCCCAAATCTTCCCTCCCTGGGTAGGGATCCTTGGTGATGGGTAGGCACTTCCTGGGCTGACCCAGGCACAGTGGTGGTTGTGGGTCAGGGAATCCTTTCCTAATGGAAACTTGTCCTTTGTCTCTTTCTAGCTTTTAGGTTAAAACCCAGGACAGGACTCAGATCCCTAGGAAGAAGTGTGCCGTGTGTGGAACTAAGTTGGCACCCAGTTGGGAGAAGCCCTTATGCCCTGACTGTGTCAGTAGCCTTGTTAAAGACGACTCGGTGGCAGCCTGCCATAAAATGTTGTCGTCAGTTAAGGATGAGCTTGGATCTACCTTTCAATCATTCAAAGGTATGATGGACAGGATGGGCCCCACTTGTAGTATGCAAAGCGCAGCTAGTCTCCCCTCCCTATCCGAACCCAGCCAGGAGGGCGAGGGAGAGAGGGAAAGGGGGTCTAGATCACAAACCTCCTCCCTAATAGATTCAGCATTAGACTCAGAAGTAGATTCTACCAGAGGGTCGAGATACAGGTTATCTCTAGAGGATGTGGGGGATCTGCTCAAAGCTATTTACGACACATTAGAGATTCGGGAGAAGCAGGTCCAACTGTCAAAACACGACCTGATGTACCAGGGTCGGGGTCTCAGAAAGCCAGGGTCTTTTCCATACACAATTACCCGATCGAGTTGATTCTGCGGGAATGGAAACAGCCAGAGAAGAGACCCTTCTTCTCTGGTAGCCTCAAGTGGAGGTTCCTGTTTGAGGCGAATGCTTCGCATCCATAGAATAAGGTGCCCAAATTGGACGCACCTTTGGCTAAAGTGTCAAAAAAGACAGACTTGGCCTTTGATGATTTAGGATTGCTCAGGGATCCCATGGATAGGAGAGGGAATGTATTGCTGAAGAGGGCTTGGGACGCCTTGGCAATCGGGTTAAAGCCCGCCCTGGCAGCGACATGTGTCGCCAGGAACCTGGAGTGCTGGCTTTCGCAGTTACAGCCCCATATTTCAGCGGGCACTTCCAGACAGCAGCTCCTGAAATCCTTTCCCTTACTTTTTAAGGCAGTGGGCTTTTTAGTGGACGCATCCGCAGAGTCTGTGAAATTAGCCACCAGGTCAGCTGCATTAGTGAATGCAGCAAGGCGGGCGGTATGGCTTAAGACTTGGAAGGGTGATTCTGCCTCCAAGTTAAAGCTGTGTGGTTTGCCTTTCTCGGGTGACCACTTGTTTGGGCCAGGCCTTCAAGAGGCATTGGAGAGAACTTAGGAAAGGAAGAAACCGTTTCCTGAAAGAGAGAAAAAAACAGAGGGCAAACGTTTTTTTCGAGGCCCCAGACAACAGGGCCAGCAGGAGAAAGATAGCCGCCCCAAAAAACACTGGACGGGTCATAAAGGCCATGGAAGAGGAGGAATCCTATTTAATCCTCCTCAATCCTCCACAAAGCCACAGTGACTCCTGTGTCCCAGTGGGAGGAAGACTGGGGGAATTTCTCCCACAGTGAGTAAAGTCCAAGTCCGTTCATTTGGACATCCTAAAGAATGGGTACAGATTGGAGTTCAGTTCCCCCATCAAATTTTCAAATTACCCATTTGCCCAGAGACCGGGAGAAAGCGAGGGCTCTGGGCCTATTATTAGGGGACCTAGTAGACCAGAAGGTCCTTTATACGGGTACCCAAGAGAGTAGGGTCAGGGGGTTTACTCCCACGTGTTTGTTGTGAGAAAAACTTCGGGGAAATTCAGACTGATTCTGAATCTCCGGCCCCTAAATCAGTTTGTAAAGTACAAGCGATTCAGGATGGAATCAATTTTTACGGTGACCAGTCTCCTCTTCCCGGGATGTTACATGGCCACGGTAGATCTCAGGAATGCGTACTTGCACATCCCTATACATCAGGAATTTCAGAAGTTCCTAAGGCTGGTGGTAAGGATAGGTGCAGAAGTTCTGCATTTCCAGTTCCAGGCGCTTCCTTTCGGCCTATCATCTTCCCCGAGAATCTTCACGAAAGTCCTAGCAGAGGCCTTAGCCCAGGGCTCAACAATCCCCGGGCGCCAGGTCGCATTGGCGACTAGAATTAGTGACCTGGGGCAGCACATCTGGGGTATCCTATCTCTGTGCGGACCCCCCCCCCCCCCCCCGGCACGCGATTGCGTCGGGCCACGCCGGCTGGTAATCGCCGGCCGGCGTCCTTCTGCAAGCCTATACTTCCTTCTAAGATATTGGTGCCATCTAGTGGTGGCCGTTGGTATGACATCCAGCAAGGCTAATGGAGCCCTGGCTGTAAAAAAATTAACCAATCTTAAATTTACACAGGCGACTAGAAACACACACACACACATATATATTATAACGTGTATGTATGCTTTGGTTCTAGTCGTCTTTCTGTGTCAATTTTAAGATAGATTTTTTTCAATATAAAAATGAACCATTGTCGGTCGTTAACCACTTGCTTACTGGGCACTTAAACCCCCCTCCTGCCCAGACCAATTTTCAGCTTTTCGGCGCTGACGCACTTTGAATGACAATTGCGCCGTCATACAACACTGTACCCAAATTAAAATGTTATCATTTTTTTCCCTTTCCTTTGGTGGTGGTTAATCACAGCTGGGGTTTTTATTTTTTGCTAAACAAACAATAAAAGATGGAAAATTTTGAAAAAAAAAAAATCTGGTTTAATAGTTTGTTATAAAATTTTGCAAACAGGTAATTTTTCTGTTTCATTGATATGCGCTGATGAGGCTGCACTGGGGGACAGGCACAGTTAAGGTGGCACTGATAGGCACAGATAAGACAACATGGATGGGTGGCACGGATGGGCACTGATGGATGGCACTGGGCACTGGTAGGTGGCACTAATGTGCAGCACTGTTCCTCAGGCACTGATTGTGGGCACTGATAGGTGGCACTGTTGCCTACTGCTAGGTGGCACTTGTAGGGGGCACAGGTGGGCACTGAGGGGCTGGCGGCAGCTTGCAGTGATTGGGACTGATGTCCCGATCACTGCCGCCGGTGATCGGCTTTTTTTTTTCTCCTCGTGCTGTCAGGGCGAGGAAAAAAAATAGCCGATTACCGGCTGTGTTGACATCACGTTGTAAGGGGTCGGGATCGACCCCTAACTAGGATCGGTGATCCAGCGAGTCTCATAGACTCGCTGATCACAGAGCACGCGCCCTTCAGGGGGCACGCAGGCCGCTCGTACACGGGATGACGTCATAGGACGTAGTCCCGGCAAAGCAGAACGACGGCTACAGCGCGGATCTCAAGAAGTTAAAAAAAAAACTCGATCCTAACTTTTTTAGCTGGCTCCTAGTTTCCAAGCAAATTTGTCAAGCCCTGCCTTAGCCTCATTAAGAGTCAGGGTCATTACAATAATACCTTACCTGGACGATCTCCTGTTCATGGCCCCCTCCGCTCAACAGCTAGAGAGAGAGTTGCAGGAGGCCCAGAGTTTCCTCCAATCTCTCGGGTGGCTAATCAACCGGGAAAAATCCCAGCTTACCCCAACACAGAAGGTCCTGTATTTGGGGTACAGGATATCTTCAGTGGAGATGAAAGTTTTTCTCCCGGGAGAAAAGATTCTGAAAGTGGAGCAGGCAGTAGCCCCGCTTCAATCCAATCAGGTATTTTCTATCAGGGAAGTGATGAGAGCTTTAGGTCTGATGACGTCTTGTTTTCCGGCTGTACCTTGGGCAAGACTACATCAGCGCCCCCTACAAAATTTCATGCTGAGCCACTGGAATGGCGGGGCAAACCCTAGACCAGCCGATCCGGATACCGGCCAAAGTCAAAAGGACGGTATGGTGGTGGCGGACTCATCACAACCTGAAGGTTGGTCTGTCCTGGGCCCAGCCGGCCGCCATAGTGATGACAATGCCAGTACTTGGGGATGGGGTGCCCATCTGGAGCAGTCCCTAGCTCAGGGTACCTGGTCAGTGACAGGCTCGTCAATCCTCAAATCAGAGGGAATTGCTGGCTATCCTGAGAGCCATGGAGATCTTTCAATCCCAGATAAGGGGGTTTCACCTAGAGGTCCGTACAGACAATGTGGCAGCTGTCGCATATGTGAACAAGCAGGGGGGCACAAGGAGTCCTGCCCTGCAGGCTATAGCCAGCAAGATTCTGGGCTGGGCAGAGGTGAATCTGATGTCAGCCATTCACCTGAATGGCTCTCAGAATTCCCTAGCGGATTTTCTCAGCCGTCAGTGGGTGTGTCAGGACGAATGGTCCCTCAACACAGAGGTGTTCAAGCAGATTGTAGAACATTGGGGGCAACCAGAGGTGGATCTTTTTGCCTCAGAGGCCAACAGAAAGGTGGCTCAATTCTTTTCGGTTCACCCACAGGATCAGGCCTTGGCAATAGATGCCTTTGCCAACCCCTGGTGGTTCAACCTGTGTTATGCCTTTCCTCAGGTTCGGCTGATAGCTGAGGTTCTGCAGAAATTTCTAACCGAGTCTACGGATCTCATACTGGTGATGCCATTTTGGCCAAAGAGACCCTGGTTTGCCATCTTGCCTCTACCTCTTCCGGTCAGAGAGGACCTGATTTCCCAGGGGCCGATTCTGCACCCTCGTGTAGAGAGCCTCAAGTTATCAGCTTGGTATCTGAGTGACAGCTTTTGAGAGCCCAGGGTTTTTCAGACAGAGTGATAAAAACTCTTCTGGAGTGCCGTAAGCCAGTAAACAGGGCAATCTATGCAAAGGTATGGAAGCGATTTAATTCCTGGTTGATAGAACAGGATCAACATCCGGGGATCCCCGCCGTCTTGGATTTTCTTCAGACAGGTGCAGAACTGGGCCTTTCCGTTAGTACCCTGAAGGTGCAAACGGCGGCCTTGAGTATTTTTTTGCAGACCTCTCTTCAGCAGAATCAATTTGTGAGGAATTTTTTTAAGGCCCTGACAAGATCCAGACCAGTAAAAGTCGCATCCTGTCCCACTTGGGACCTGTCAGTGGTTCTCAAGGCGCTAACCAGTAGTCCCTTTGAACCTCTGGAGGAAGCTATGTTGAAGTGGGTAGTGTTGAAAGCAGTGTTTTTGATAGCAATCACCTCAGCCAGAAGGGTGAGTGATTTGCAGGCCCTTTCTATTAGGGAACCTTTTTTGTTGATAAGAGAAGATGGGATCATTCTGAAGACAGATCCCATTTTTTTCCCTAAGGTAGCGTCTACGTTTCACAGGACACAAGATATTGTCCTACCTACTTTCCGATCCACCTCAGGTGTAGGTGGGGAGGAAGCTTTAAGTTTGTTAGATGTTAAGAGGAGCCTCTTAGTTTATTTGGAGATTACTAAAGGTTTTAGAATCTCCGATTCTCTTTTTGTTAATTTTTCGGGGGTCCGCAAGGGTTGCAGGGCCTCAAAATCATCCATAGCTAGATGAATAAGAATGGCAATTATAGAAGCCTATAAGTTGGAAGGTAAGCAGGCCCCGTTAGTGAAGGCACATTCCACTAGGGCAGTCTCGGTTTCATGGGCGGAAAAGGCCGGAGCCTCTCCGGAGGTTATCTGCAAGGCGGCAACATGGTCCAGTTATTCGACATTTGCCAAGCACTATCGTCTGGATTTGTTGTCTGAAAGTGAGCAGACATTTGGACGTAAGGTCCTCTAGGCAGTGGCCCCCCCCTGACAAAGTAAGTTTCTTGCTTATCTCAGAGGCTGTCCTGGAAGACGAAAGCAGAAAACCGGAGTTAGACTTACCGGTAACTCTTTTTCTAGGAGTCTTCCAGGACAGCCTGGTTTCACACCCAGTGTTTTGATTGACTGGTGTTGGATGTATTTAGTAACGATGTGTTAGTTATATCTTTCAGAGCCTTCCGGTAGTTCTTGGTTAAACTGAAGAGGGAGGCCTGGAGGATCACCTTTTAAAGATATGGTGTACACGTGTTTCCTGTCCCGGAGGGAGGAGCCCTATGTCTCAGAGGCTGTCCTGGAAGACTCCTAGAAAAAGAGTAACCGTTAAGTCTAACTCCGGTTTTCCCCCTCCTCCCATCTATCCCAAAGTGTCCTTCCCCCTCCTCCCATCTATCCCAAAGTGTCCCCCCCCCCCCTCCTCCCATCTACCCCAAAGTGTTTTTCCCCCTCCTCCCATCTATCCCAAAGTGTCCTCCCATCTACCCCAAAGTGTCCCCTCTCCTCCCATCTACCCCAAAGTGTTTTTCCCCCTCCTCCCCATCTATCCCAGTGTTTTTCCCCCTCCTCCCATCTATCCCAAAGTGTCCCCCCCCTCCTCCCATCTACCCCAAAGTGTCTCCCCCCTCACTCTTCCATCTACCTCAAAGTGTTTTTTGAAAAAATGTCTGCTTTAAGGGCTAGTTCACACCACATGCAGTCCAGTGCGTTTTTGTTTCTGCATCAAAAACGCATGGAAAGTAGGTTATATGGTTTTAAATGGCATAGTTCACACCAGTGCTTGCAGTTCCAGTGCATTTCAGAAAAAAAGTAGAACATGCTGTATTTCTTTCGTTCATTGACGGACACAGCACTTCCAATCATGACCTTAGGGTTATATCACCACCTTCAGGAGTAGGACTAGGCAGAAACAAAAAACAAGCACAGCACCGCCTAGTAGCTCCTTACTTGTAGTAACCCCCCACTCTGCTACAGGCAGCTCAGACCTGGCTCCCTGCTGGGACCTGTGGTTCTTTGATTTTGATTTTTCGTGGGATGCATCTGCAATCAACTGCTGGGCTGGGTGACAGGCTGGATATCAGATCCTGGTAGTTTCTCCAGCCTGGCCACCGAGCGCGCGCAGACTTGAGCTCTGCGCTGGGTTGGCCCCGACAAGCCCCATGCTGGACCAGGATGGCCAGTGAGCTAGACGCCTCGCAGGAACACATATGACCAGGCACCTGACGTCTGGGTCACAGTGTCGCCGTGGCCGACAGCCACTCCGTTTAGGCGGGAGGTGGATCTGTCTGGGGAGTGTGACCCGCAATCCCTGCTGGATGGGCAAGTATGTGCTCCACCAGCCTGGTCCGGGCACTGTTGGAGCAGCTGGGTAGTCCCTGGGGTGGTCGGTTCTGGGGAATTTCCATCTTCTTCCCCCCCCGCCTGCGCTGCCGGTTGCTGGGTGCCACTTAGGGACGTTTTGGCTCTACCTGACCTTGGTGGGGTCCCCTCCGGGCGGTCTCTGTGTGTTCTAGGTGCGGCGGGGGGGTGGCTGGCGTTTGGGACGCGTACTTGCATGTCCCCATCTGCGTCAGGCACCAGCGGTTCCTGCTATTTGTGGTCAGGGACGCGCACAATCAATTTGTGGCACTTCCCTTTGGGCTGGCTTCGGCGCCACGGGTCTTCACCAAGATGCTGGCACCGGTTCTGGTGTTGCTGAGACATTGGGGGATCGCGGTCATGGGCTACCTCGACGATCTCCTGAGAGTGACGTCAGCCTCAGAACTGAGAGACGATGTGGCGATCACCATGCAAACCTTAAAAGAGTTTGGCTGGGTGTTGAATCTCCAGAAGTCTGTGTTGCACCCTGACCCAACGCCTGAAGTACTTGGGGATGATTCTGGACTCTGCACGGGCGATCAAACTGCAGACCCTTCACTCCGCGGTGCAGTTGCTGCTGTCCCACAAGTGGTCGTCGCTGCGATTTTGCATGTGGGTTCTGGGATTCATGGTATCCACCTTCTAGGTGGTTCCGTATGCTCAGTTTCACACTTGGGTCTTGCAGAGGGAGATCTTATCCAAATGGGACAAATCCCCGGCATCTCTGGATTGTCAGATCTGTGTGGGCCGTCTGACCAGGGCCTTGCTTCTTTGGTGGCTATGGTCCAGGAAGTAGTTTCTCCCTCTCCATTGGACGGTGATCATGACAGATGCAAGCCTGACCGGCTGGGGTGGGGATTCTGGGCCTTCGTTCGGCCTAGGGCCGCTGGACCCCGGAGTGTTTCATCTCATTTGCCTGCAGTGGGGCATGCCGGATGTGGATCTTCAGGCCTCTCGTCTCAATCATAAGGTGCAGAGATTTGTGGCCAGAACAAGGGATCCCTTGGCGGATGCGTCAGACGCGCTGGTGGCACCATGGGGGGCATTATCAGCTCATTTATGCCTTCCCTTCTCTCAAGCACACTTTTCACACTTACAAGTTTTACAAGGTGGATGTTTGGGCATCTTCGGATGCGAGCTTTGACCGCAAAGTTTTGCAGGTGGCCGTCTGAGGTTTTGGCTCCCTTTCACGGGGGGTTTTGTTTGGGTGGAGGTTATTTATTACAAATTTTTTTTCCTTTTTTTTTTTTTTTTCTGTGTTCCCACCCCTCGTAGCACTGCTTTGGGACGTCCCTAAGGTCAAGATTGGAAGTGCTGTGTCCGTCAATGAACGAAAGAGAGAACTGGATTTTTTTTCTACTACCATTAAAATCCCCCTCTCTGAGTTCATTGATGGACACAGTACCCACCCCTCCTGTTTGTACTGCTTTGTGACTAAGGTCCCTTTCACACTGAGGCGTTTTTCAGGCGCTACAGTGCTAAAAATAGAGTCTGTATAGCGCCTGAAAAAAGTGTCTCCTTTAGCAGGACGGTAAAAAAAATTCACTACTCCTTCACCGCCCCTACCCATTGAAATCAATGGGGCAGCGCGGCTATACCACCGGCAAAGGGCCGCTACAGCTTTACCGCCAACGCCCGCATCGCCCCAGTGTAAAAGGGGCCTAACTGAGCTGCCTGTAGCAGAGTGGGGGTGTTACTACCAGTAAGGACTGCCCCTAAGCGGTGCTGTGCTTGTTTTTTGTTTCTGCCTAGTCCTACTCCTGAAGGTGGTGAAATAACCCTAAGGTCAAGATTGGAAGTGCTGTGTCTGTCAATGAACTTAAGAGAAAGGGATTTTACGGTAAGTAGAAAAATCTATTTTTTTTTTTCATGCAATGGAACGCTGTAAAACGCATCAAAAGCGAACTGGAATACACATGTTCTTATTTGAAGGTCAAGAAAAAAAGAGGGGGGACCATTGGACTGCATCAAAAACACGCATGCAGAAAAGCATCTGGAACGCATCCGGACTGCATTACTATGGTGTGAACTGGCCCTCAAACATATATACAATAAAAATAATCTTTCTGCATAAATTTAGACCCGTATGTATTCTACTTATTTTGGGTAAAAAAAAATCCTAATAAGCGTATATTGATTTGTACAAAAGTTTTATAGCTTCTACAAACTATAGGATGTATACTGGAATGAATATATATATATGTGTGTGTGTGTGTGTGTGTGTGTGTATATGTATATATATATATATATATATATATATATATATATATATATATATATATATATATATATATATATATATATATATATATATATATTTATTATATATTATCTATTTATTTATTTTTTGTAAACTTGTAATGACAGCGATTAGTGAACTGCTACAGTATGGTGGGCAATATGACACTTTAGACACTGTGGGAATCAGTGCTAAAAATATACACTTCCACTACTAATGCCATTGGCTAGAAAGGGTTTAACATCTAGGGTGATCAAAGGGTTAAATGTGTGCCTAAACAGTGTCTGTGTGTGCTGTGAGGCACTTTTAGGCCCCTTTCACACTGGGGCGGGGAGCCGCGGTGACGGTAAAGCAGCGCTATATCTATATTTAGCGCTGCTTTACCGTCGTTTTAGCCGCGGTTTTCGGCCGCTCGCGGTGCGGTTTTACCCCCCGTGAGCGGCCGAAAAAGGGTTAAAGACCCCCCGCAGAGCGGCGGTATTGCCGCGGTATCACCGCGGTGTCCCATTCTAATCAATGGGAAGGAGCGGTATAGGAGCGGTGAACACACCACTCCTATACCGCTCCAAAGATGCTGCTAGCAGGACTTTTTTGACCGTCCTGCTAGCGCACCGCTCCAGTGTGAAAGTCCGGCGGCTTTCACACTGGAGTTAAAGGGGCCGGATTTTTTCAGGCGGTATACAGGCGCTATTTTTAGCGCTGTACCGCCTGAAAAACGCCCCAGTGTGAAAGGGGCCTTACAGAGGAATGTGCTGGATTTTGAAACAAGAATAGTCACATCCCGCTATCAGGACAGAGCTTCGTATTGTTTACATTGTCAGAGCTCTGTTCTTTATTCCTCCTTGATGATCAGTGGGTGCTGGCAGGAAGGCTGAAATAACTAATCAACTTAATAGCTTATGAAAATAGTTATCAGCTATTTTCATAATCAATTATTTGGTCAACCGATTAGTTGGCCTGCATACAGAATACATTATTTCTGATTATTATATCAGAAAATACAAGGCAGCTCAGTAAACCATTCATACATGTCAGTAAGTGTCTGAGAACTTGTGAATGTGTGAAGAGCAATGCCTTGTGGGCGACATGTAGTCCTGGGCAGGAAAAAGACGTGAGTGATTCTATAGGCAGAAGTTTTTTTTTTTTTTTTTTTTTTTTTTTTTACCTTGCTATAGAAACACTCTATATTACAAGTTCTACAATCATCTTCCAGGGCAGCACCCGAGAGGCTCCTCCTCCCTGAAACAGGAAACACAATAGTCCACCATTATAAATTTGTTAGTCTTACCTGTGTGCCTCAGTTATTTTGTATTTCCTCCAGACTCACAGGAACTGCAGACGTTTATTTTTCCAGTCTCTGTGCAAGGGACTCCCTGGCCAGAATCCCAATTAGCCTAGCGGGCCTTGGGCGGGCAAGCAGGGGCAGCAACCTGAGCTGTTGTGCTCTGCCCGAAGTTTTTCCCCCTACAGAGAGGTATGCAACTATCCCCCCCCAAGCTGTATTGCATGCCGCTGGCACTTTCCCCAAATGCCGCTGTTCCACTGGTGGAGGCCCGCTCGCTGCCTGCCCGTATTCTGAGCAATAGCGTTCAGCATTTTGCCCGCTGCACCCCGCAGTCTCCCCTGGCTGCAAGATGGTGCCGGGATGCCGGAAACGTCATTTCCGGTCACGCGGTTTTGGTAGGCGGCCATTTTGGTGAAGGCTGGAAGCTTTCTGGGCATACAATGGTGCGGGTCACTTTCGGTAACCGCTTCCAGGCGGTGGCGCAAATTTAAAAAGAGAAAATAAAAGAGAAAATTACAGTAATTGTCAAAGGCCTCCCTCCCTAATGGAATGCCAGGAAGTAGGACACCAGCAGGAAGTGCCATGTGCAGATATGTCCACCAACGTGCACAGGGACAGCAGGGGGCGGGGCCGGAGCTGATGCAGGAAGCTACAGGCCCTGTCAAGGCATCCCATTTTCTGTAGTCCCTCGCAAGTTTTTAAGAAAACTGGGGTGCCTTGACGGGGCCTGTAGCTTACTCATGTTTTGTCAAATGTGTGCAGACTGAACCCCTGTTTTTAACGTATACCGTTAGATCAATTTGGTTCGCAGGCTAGTCGATACGTTGAGCTTTGAAATTTCTCTGGTATTGTTTGATATGCGTTGCCCTTCCGGTGCTCCTTGCTGCATAGGCCAGTTATAGGTGGGGGCAGTGGCCATTTGTTGATTTTGTTCGTTTTCTGCCTACTTGCAAAGAATTCAAGGGTCTATAATTGTTATCATAGGTGTATTTTAAATGATTAAGCCAGAATGTCAACCAAAAATCCAGAAAAACACATGATACAAATGTTATAAGTTAAGTTGTAGGTCAGTGAGTATAATAAAATCCCCTACCAACCAACAATAATTCTGCCTCCCACAGGCTAGCTACAGTATGTGCTCATGTGGTATATAGATTAGTCCTGTCAATTTAAGAAGGTGCTCCTAACGAAAACTTGTTATATGTATAAAAGACACCTGTTCACAGAATCTTTCTTCCATTCAAACCCACCGTCATGGACAAGACCAAAGAGCTGGTCAAAGGACAACAGGAGCAAGTTTTGTAGACCTGCAAAAGGCTGGAATGGGCTACAAGACCATCAGCAAAAATGCTTGGTGAGAAGGAGACAAATGGAAGAAATACAAAATAACCATCAATCGCCCTCGGTCTTTAGCTCCATGCAAGATTTTGCCTCATGGGGTAAGGAGGATTATGAGAAAAGTGAAGGATCTGCCCAGAACTACACAGGAGGAGCTTGTGAATGATCTGAATGCAATTGGGACCACAGTCACCAAACAAACCATTGGTAAAACAATACGCCGACATGTATTGAAATTCTGCAGCATCCGCAAGGTCCCCCTCAAGAAGGCACATGTACAAGCCCATCTAAAGTTTGCCAATGAACATCTAAATGATTCAGAGAAGGATTGGGAAAAAGTGCCGTGGCCAGATGAGACCAAAATTGAGCTCTTTTTATGACCCCTCAGAACCCCATCCCTACAGTCAAGCACGGAGGTGGAAACATTATACTTTGAGGCTGTTTCTCTGCTAAAGGTACAGGCCGACTTTGCCTGGTGCCAATGGACTGGGCCATAAATTTGTATAATCTTGAATGAGAACCTTCTGCCCTCAGCCAGTACACTCAAGATGGGTCGTGGATGGGTCTTCCAGCATGACAATGACCCAAAACATACTTCCAAGGCAGCAAAGGAGTGGCTCAAGGAGAAGCACATTAAGGTCATGAAGTGGCCTAGCCAGTCTCCAGACCTTAATTCTATAGAAAATTTATGGAGGAAGCTGAAACTTCGAGTTGCCAAGCGACATCCAAGAAACCTTATGGATTTAGAGAAGATCTGTAAAGAGTGGACCAAAATCCCCCCTGAGATGTGTGCAAACCTGGTACCTAGCTACAAGAAACGTTTTACTTCCTGTGCTTGCCAGCAAGGGTTTTTCCACCAAGTACTAAGTCATGTTTTGCTTGGGGATACTTATTTTACTCACTGAACTGCAACTTCATTTATAACCCTTGTATCATGTGTATTTGATTATAGACTCTTAATTTCTTTAAGTGGGCAAATGTACAAAATCTGCGGGGGATCAAATAATTTCCCGTGTGTGTGTGTGTGTGTGTGTGTGTGTGTGTGTGTGTGTACACCCTCGCATTTTTGTAAATATTTTATTATATCTTTTCAGAGAGCAGCAGACTCCTGACTTGGGTGCATCAGCCAATGCGGTCATTCTTTCCTCAAGGGTAATGGGGGAATTAAGGATCGCACACTCAGCCACACTCAACCTGCGATTGGGGCAGCTATTTAGAAATTGGTATAGTTCCCCATTCCCCAGAGATACCTTGGGTGTATATAGAGCTGAGTAAAAGCTATGGAGTACTTGTATGATCTCTGCATGGGTATATCTAACTATGCCTTCGATATGACACCACAGTAATGTGGGAGATATCCTGTTAAGCCTTTGCTATCATAGCTAATAAGTGACCAGTATTTCACCCTCCTGAAAAATATTTTTTGTTTACAAACTTTTATTAAATGTAGGCAGTGTTCAAAAAGGTGGTGTCAAAAGTGCACAAAGTGTAAGATTACATAAACCAATTGTTGGATAACAAAGAAGCCATTTGGTAGAAAAATTACATCTTGTAGGCAGAGAGGCTAAAGGTAATTTGGGGCCATAACCTTAAACTCAAAAGCCATGTATGGAGGGATTGAAACCAATTAAATCAGAGATTGATTCACGAGAATAATTGTCTACATTCAAACAGATATTTCCCAGGGTTTATGAAACAAAGGCATAGTATGATAAATACGCTCCACAAGCCTGATGGAATTTTTCATCTATTTCTAATAAATGCAACAGGAACGCCCAATGAAAGGGCGATAGTCCAATGGGTAGTAACACAAGTGGTGCTTATTAGCCTTTCAGAGGAATGTAAAGCTTCATGCAGGGGTGGATCCAGAGTCTAGTATCGGGAGGGGCACTGCCAGAAAATATTTTTTTTTGCGGGCAATGTATCGGGGCAATGGCTGGTGTTAGCGCTTCCTATATCGCAGCACCATGGTTAGTATGATTGAAGTGCATTATTTCTATTATTACATTGTAATATAAAATGAAATAGTTCAACTCGCCATAATGCAGAATCAGTGGGATCCCTGAGTGTGTCACCTGTCTTCAGATGCAGATTGTCACTTCCCTGCCACAAAGTTGCGTATTGTCACTTGCATGCCACCAGATGCAGATTGTCATGTGCCACATCACCTGCCACTAGATGCAGATTGTCACTTGCCACACGTTGCGGATTGTCACTTGCCACAAGTTGTGGATTTTCACTTGCCACATCACCTGTCACCAGATGCGGATTGTCACTTGCCACACGTTGCCTGATTGTCACTTGCCATGTCACCTGCCACACGTTGCTGATTGTCACTTGCCTGCTACAAGGTGCAGATTGCCACTTGCCTACTAAGGTGCAGATTGTCAGAGTGAAGACAGGCAGCAGGGAGATGATGTAACTTCTCTGCTGCCCGTGGCTGCACAGTGAGGGCGGAACTGCAGTGATGCAGGGCAGGCGTTGAGAGATGTCATCTCTCTGCTCCCCTGCTCGCTGGCTTGGTGACTGGCCAGCCCATCCGTTCACCTGCCGACTGGCCCGCCTGCCTGGATTAGCCCCTGGCTTCATGTATGGGAGCAAACAATAGGCAGTTAGCCATAGATAATTGTAAGAGGGTTACCTGCCAACTTGGAGGCCAACTCATTAATCTTGTGCCTGAGTGGAGTAATTTTACTGCAGGACCAAAATGTGTGTATAAAGTTAGGAAGGGGGCAACCTCCAAACAATTCAGAGAGACTGTGGGGTTAATAACATGAAGTTTGGTAGGATACCATCTTGTAAATACTTCTAAATGTTGTGATTGTGGTATGGGATCTTAACCTCTTGGCGCCCGCGCTATAGCCGAAAGACGGCTGCAGCGCGGACGCTCCCTGCAGGGAGGACGTCCCTGGACGTCCTGTTGTTTACTTCCCTAATGCGCGCTCCTGAGAGCGCGCATCGGGGAAGTTCTGTGCTGGCCGTGTCCGTCGGACACAGCCGGTCACAGATCGCTGTAAACGGCCAATCACAGCGGCCGTTTACAGCGAGATCGGCGTGTCCAATGAGAGATGATCTCATATGGAAACATATGAGATCATCTGTCAGCGCCGCTCTCTCTCCTCACACAGACAGCGTGTGGGGAGAGAGAGATCAACGGCTGCAGCAGCCGTAAGTAAAAAAGAAAAAAAGAAATGTGCGATCTGTCTCCCCATCTGTCCCCCATCCATGTGTCCCCATCCATCTGTCTCCATCTTTGTCCCCAGTGCACCTGTCCCCAGTGCCATCTGCCAGTGCCACCTGTCCCCAGTGCCACGTATCAGTGCCACCTGTCATCAGTGCCATATCAGTGTCACGTGTCATCAGTGCCACGTATCAGTGCCATCTGTCATCAGTGCCACCTGTCAGTGTCACGTGTCATCAATGCCACGTATCAGTGCCATCTGTCATCAATGCCACGTATCAGTGCCATCTGTCATCAGTGTCACGTGTCATCAATGCCACGTATCAGTGCCATCTGTCATCAGTGCCACGTGTCGGTGCCATCTCTCATCAGTGCCACGTATTAGTGCCATCTGTCACCAGTGCCACATATTAGTGCCATCTGTCACCAGTGCCACATATTAGTGCCATCTTTCAGTGTCACGTGTCATCAATGCCACGTATCAGTGCCATCTGTCATCAGTGCCACGTGTCGGTGCCATCTCTCATCAGTGCCACGTATTAGTGCCATCTGTCACCATTGCCACATATTAGTGCCATCTGTCACCAGTGCCACATATTAGTGCCATCTTTCAGTGTCACGTGTCATCAATGCCCCGTATTAGTGCCGTCTGTCATCAGTGCCATGTGTCATCAGTGCTCCATACTAGTGCCATCTGTCACCAGTGCCACATCAGTGTCACGTGTCATTGTCCTGGTGCTCCATGGCCTTCAAAAGTGTACGAGGTAGTCAACAAGTTAGATGTGTAATTTATGCTCCTAGAACACCTGATGGCGCTCCCTGCATGTTGGGCCTCTGTACGTGGCCAGGCTGTGTAAAAGTCCCACATATGTGGTATCGTAATACTCAGGAGGAGTAGCAGAATTGATTTTGGGGTGTCATTTGTGGTATACACATTGCATGTGAGAGAAATAACCTATTACAATGACAATTTTGTGGAAAAAAAATAAAAAATAAAAAAATAATTCATTTTGCAAAGAATTGTGGGAAAAAAATGACAACATCAAAAAGCTCACCATGCCTCTTACTAAATACCTTGGGATGTCTACTTTCAAAAAGGGGTCATTTGGGGGGTATTTGTACTTTCCTGGCATGTTCGGGTCACAAGAAATGAGATCGGCCACCAGTGCATCAGATGTGATCAATTTTGTATAATTCGCACCACAGTGTAGAGTCTGTAACTTTCACAAAGACCAAATAATATCCACTAATTTGGGTTATTTTTACCAAAGATATGTGGCAGTATAAATTGTGGCCAAAATTTATGAAGAAAAATTAATAATTTGCTAAATTTTATCACAGAAACAAAGAAAAATTCGTTTTTTTTTTTTTTTTTTTTTTTTTTTTTTTTTTTTTTTTTTTTTTTTTTTTTTTTTTTTTTTTTTTTTTTTATTTTTTTTTTTTAATTTTGTTTTTTTTTTCAAAAATTTCGGTCTGTTTTCATTTATAGCGCAAAAAATAAAAAACCCAGAGGTGATCAAATACCACCAAAAGAAAGCTCTATTTGTGGAAAAAAAAGGACAAAAAATTCATTTGGGTTCAGTGTTGCATGACTGAGTAATTGTCATTCAAAGTGTGAGAGCACCGAAAGCTGAAAATTGGTCTGGGCAGGAAGGGTGTTTAAGTGCCCAGTAAGCAAGTGGTTAATGAAGATCTCAGCGTTTATTTTCAGTGCCTCCAACCTTACGGTAATTTTATACATTTTTCTCTGACTGTCAGTGCATACCACAATCCTTTCCTGAGTTAGTTAAATTATTTTGACTTTATTAATTAACGAGTATATTCATACAATTTGATACAGAACAAAATTTTCTGGTGATTGAGATTTCACACATACATTATCAAAACATCCTCAATTTTTAGTTTTTACCCAGGAAAACTAATATAATTACTCATGGGAGTCAAGATTGGTCTGTGGGAAAAATAATGTGTGGTAATTTTACCCTTTATATTCAAGAACGCAATATCCCTTGTCGCTCAGGGGAGTGGTCCTCTAAACTTTTCCGGCCGGAAGAAATTCAAAGTATATCTCAGTCAGCAGAACGATATTGTCAATTTGAATTAATTATTAAACCGACAGAGCTACACCAATTACATGGAGCAATAAAACTAATTGATCTAACATTTTGATTAAATTCCCTAAAACCCGGTTATAACAATACACCCCTCGACAGTCAATAAACATGAATACATAACCTCTAAAATATGATTCCTATAATTACAAGAGCGGAAATAAAAATAGAATTTGTGTGGTCTGGATCTTACCAATCAGCTTAAAAGGGAAGATGTCCGCCAAAATCTACGCACATCGAATGGTTTCAGTCCTAAAGCCCAACAAGATGGAGAATGGTCAAATATCAGCAGACTCCTTGATGTCGGGGGTGTGTCTGGTATGCGGTCTGTGATCCACTCCTTGGAGCTTTCCCAACCTTTATACCATTTTGGGACAAACCTATAAAATTTATCATAAGCTCAGCCCAGAAGGTTCGGCTTACTCTCCGTTGGTTGGAGAATTTTTTTATGATCGGCCAAGTACCAAAGGTAATATTATCTTCAGCCACTGGGGGGCGTCTGAGGATAACAAATGTATATTTAACTTACATTGTTAAAAGAAGGGATATATTTTTTTTATTTAATGAGTGTTTATATTTTGGGGATGTGAATATTTGTCTATATGGCTCAGGGATTTCTAGTAATTGGTGCGTAATACAATCAATGATTTTATAGATGTGATTACTTAGAATCACACAAGTTTATATGAACAATGACGTGTTTCTGATTTCAACCTAATTGTCTTGAGATCACACCTGTAATATGTAGATTTTCGTATGTATGCGGTCACAGCTTGTTTTTATATTTTTTATGATGGTTACTTAAACACAATTTTCCATTTGTACTATAGTAAAATATCATAACCCTACTTCTAATATACGTGTATTCATGATAACATAAAAATATACATATGTTTTTCAATGCTTTCTCACAGTGTCTCAAATGAACTTTGAACATTCGGGGGAAACAATCCCATGTTTACTCTCATTATTTGTCCTGTTGGGAGAAACCTTCACTTTGTATCCTAGTCATTGTCTTATTGGCATCCGAGTCCATATTGAGGTTGACTTTAGGATATCTGTTCATTCTCTGATACAATCGGTTTATTTACTCAAACTTCCCTTAAATTTAAAAGTTTTTTTTTTGGCTTCAATCTGAGTCAACCTGAGGCTTTATTTGTTGCAGCCCATCTTTTCAATGGGTCATATTAATTAGTCACCTAATTCTAAAGGGAGGGGGGAAGTGTTCTTTTTGGTATCGCTGACTTTACCAGACTTAAAACAAGAATAACAAAATATGATATTTTGAGGTATCTCTGTTATGACATAAAGCAGTGTCCTTTATATTTAGGAATTTGGTACATTTACAAAGATAGAGCTATCCCATTCAGCACGGATAAGGGTCAGATTTCCCTCCCTTTTGCATTTTATCATCTAGTCTAATTTATAGGTGGGGTCATCAGTAGTTGGGTACAGGGGGTCCCCGGGTTACAAACGAGATAGGGACTGTGGGTTTGTTCTTAAGTTGAATCTGTTTGTAAGTCGGAACAGGTACATATTTTTTTTTTTTTTTTTTAAGTGTAGCTCAGTGTAATCTATTTTTAAGCTTTTTGGAGAACATTGGGAAGGGTCATCACCCCTGTAACATTTGTTTTGCTCTCTGTGCCCCTGTTCAGAAGATTTCACCTCACCTTCTTCTGTCCCAATGAAAATTGGATTTAGAAAATTTTGGGTTGTTAGGGAAGCATGGACTGGTGATAAAGCATCAGTGGAGACACCTTTTTCCCATATTAACTCTTACAGGAGTGAATTTCCCTTCCTAGGGGTGGATTTCATCTCACTTCCCGTTTTCTCCCTCCGTTTGTAAGTAGGAGTCGTTTGTAAGTCGGATCTACTGATATAGATGATTCTTTTACCTCTCGGGTTGCTGTGGCAAATAGCTTTGTGTAAGTTTGGGGAAGAAGATCCCATGATGGATTAATGATTGGAACATCCATTGGATTGGATATGGAGCACAATTTCCTTGGGTAAGGTGGGCAAAAGTCACAATCTTCTAAATATTTTTGTTGCAGAAATTTTTTTTTTCTCAGCAGCCTCAAGAGCTCCATGGTCTTATAGTTTTTGTGCCTCCAGCCATGCACCCTTGTTGGCGAGTTCAGGATTGTTCAGATACATATCTGCTTTGCCTCATTCCTGTATTAAAGAGGGAGTCCACCTGAAAAAAAATTATTAAAAGTCAGCAGCTACAAATACTGCAGCTGCTGACTTTTAATAATCGGACACTTACCTGTCCCAGGGTCCAGCGATGCGGGGGAACGAGGCCCCCCCTCGTTCCCCGCTCAACACGCGGCACCGGCATCTTTACTGTGGGCACCCGGCTGTGACTTCACAGCCGGCACCCACTGCGCATGTGCGTTCGGCGCCGTGAGCCGTGATACGGCGCTCAGTCATCTGGGACACGTGACAGGTCCCAGATGACTGTGCGCCGCTGAGGGGAAGTGATGTCAGTGCCCGGGCACTGAAGGTGGCAGACTACGAGGGACCCCCCTAGCAACAGGCATTTAGAGGTGAGTAAAACATTTTTTTTTTTTTTTTCCAATTCATTTTTATTTTTAAGCAACTTTTTTTTTTTTTTTTTTTTTTTTTTTTTTGGTGGCAACACCACTTTAAGTCCTCCCAGGCCTTTGAGTGGCATTTAATATATGTGATCTCTATCTATATTATCTTATAAACTATCCTCTGATGCTTTAAGAGCATCCCAGATGGCTACCAAAGGGACATTATCAGAACTTATCTCAAGGAACGCTGCTATCGCTGGGATCTGATCTTTATCTGGGAACAGAGTCAACCAAAAGAAATTGATCTTCCATAAGGATCATTTAGGGCTCATGTATTCAGACTGTTTGTTTATAAAAGGTTCCTATCCTGAACGCAATTCTTCCACGTTCAGGAGAGGGAGTTTGAACCTCCACTACCCACACCAGCTTCTAAACTCTTGTAAAAGCCTTTGTGTGCATGGACACATATGCTTTTATGGAGTTGAGTTTAGGAGCTTTGGCACAAAAATGCCAAAAGCTCCTAAACTCAAGTTTTTAGGAGAGTTCTTATAGCTTACTTAACCCAGAAGGGTGAGTGGTCTGTTAACTGCCTCAGTTCATAACTGGAGGCATCCACTATAGACAACATGGGTAGGTTACCCAAACCCAGATCTGTGCGTGACATACCACCATGAAAAGCAAAATAAAATGAAACCTTTTTCATATACATGCCTTTCCCTCCTCACATTTTATACCTTGCTCATTAATAAGGTGAGCAAATGGGATTGTCATAAAGGAACTTTTTTTTTTTTTTTTTTACTGCACAGAGATAAAGTAATCTTGAAACCAAAACTTTCTACTAAAGGTGGTTTATTACTTCCACCTCAATGAGGATCTCGTTTTGTCGTCCAGCTCCTAAACAAACCAAGGAGATTCCCTTGCACTTCCTATGTATATGCTGTCAGGACTGTTGGCAGCTACAGCTTCTATTCGCAGGAATGAGTCCCTTTGTCCTTCCTACAAGCTATCATTAGGCTCCATTCACACTAGCGCGTTTTTTGGTGCATTTTGCAGAAATGCAGGGAAATTTTTTAACATGGGTTTTAACATGGGTTCCTATGGAACATGTTCACATCAATGCATTTTTGTGCCTCTGCGTTTTTGGAAAGGGTCAGGGACTTTTTTTCATGCAGCGTTTTGCATGTAATGGAAGTCAATGGACCCGCATCCAAAACGCAAGTACCGCGTTTTTGCGTTTTTTTTTTTTTTACACTGTATATAGCTGGTTGCTAAGCGACCACAGTGTAAAAAAAAAAAAAAAAAAAAAAGCTAAATCGCGGCAAGCACCGCAAAAAGCACTGCAAAAACGCTCAAAAGCAAAATGCATTGATGTGAATCGAGCCTTAGAGGACATCCTGCCCTGTCCTGTATTAGTACTCCAAGATCTGGTATTACAGGCAAGTCAAAATTCTCTGCTCGTACCTTTCAAGAACTTGCTAGAGCTGGAAATTAAGCAACATTTATACATCCCATTTCCCTTATTGAAGATGTTGTTAAACCTTGAAGGTTGTCTGATCTGTGAGGCTTTATGTCCAATATAATGAAACCTTTAGTTGTTTCAGAATATAATTTTTTAAATTGCATATCTTAAAGTGGATGTAAAACCTCTAATATACCCAGGGAAATTAATACCCTTAGATGATACACAGAGATTAAACAAATCTCCCTATATAAGTTTTATTTGTAAATCTGCTGTCTTCAGCTTTATATACTGTTTAGAAAGTGAATATCGTGTTAGATCTTTTTCTTCCTGTTTCAGCAGTGGGGGGCGGGGGGGGGGGGAGAGAGTCTTGGCATTGTATGACAGCTGATTGGAGGAAAGGCACACACCCCCCCCTCCACATAGGCAGAGGAAGAAAGAAACAAGCAAAGCTGTGCTTTGAATAGACCAGCTCTCTGCTAATCTATTTATAGCACCCACCCCGACACAAATCTCCGACACAAATTTCCAGCTGCTTTTATCTCCCGTCGCAGAGAACTTGTCAGAAGTTATCATGCTGATAACAGAAGAACGGAGCAGCATAAAGACACTGGACTTAGGGCTTTGGAGAGAGATAAGAAAACACTACAGATATGTGCCCAGGTAAAATTTCATGAATCGGGTTTACATACACTTTAACCATAATGACACATTTTATTTGCTTGTTACTGATTTTGCCCACCTTTTGCATTAATTTTGGCTCTCGTAGAAGATGAGCGAGAACCAGTGTTGTCTAATAAGCAATGAGGCCTTGATGGGGCAAAAAAAGTTTAACAATCACCACTGTATAGGACTGCCCATATTGTTACATACTGGTCCAGATTGGTCCAGCTTCGTTATCGCTAAACTGTATATACTACATCCAGAGTGGCTGCTTGGGATGCTAAACATTCAACTTATCATCATGACGGGTTTACAGCCAGCTTTAATCTTGAGCTCTTCTACTTTTATTTTCCATCTGTTAAAATGCAGGAGCATTTGTCACATGCTCTCCTCTTTCCTCCTCTCTCACCCTTTGATAAAATGTCTAATACAAAGGCATATACAAAATATAATAAAAGGCATTCTGTTATTGAGCAAGGGGTGATCTGGTTGTTCATCAGCTCTTCAGCTCTACTTGTCCAATTACAGAGTGCCTTGTATTTGGGGAATAAAAAACAAGGCATTTCATCAATAGATGAGAGAGGGAGAAGAGGTAACAGCTACTCCTGCAGTGTTCCAGTCATCAAGTCACTTCAGCAGAGAATAGTATATCAATGACGACAGTAAATGTGTCATGAAGATAACAAAGATTTCCAGCAACACTCTCTGCATTATTGGGAAAAGTGGCAGTGGGGTCCGTTTTTAGATAAGGCACCTCATCCCATGAATTAGTTATAAAAATTGCAATATGGGTAAATAGGGATTATAATGGTGCCAACGACTCAAATAACAATTTAGAAAAATGTATAGTTTATTACAATATATCAAAGACAAAAATTCAATGTACATAAAGGTAAAAATTTGGGGAGAACATAGAGTATTAACACAGGGCCAGAACGGTGTAGGCCTTGATGTGTTGTCGGGTCAGGTCTTCCCTACATGTTTCACCAAAACATTGGCTTCCTCGGGGGAATAGGAAAGGACCAATGGTTGACAAATTATTCTACAGGATAGAAAAACAAAAAATGAAAAAGATCCCTTACAAATCGCACAAAAGAAAATTAACATGTGTGGTATTGAGAGGTGATTTCGATCTAGTGGATATCGTTTCAAAATTTCAACCCACCCATAGATGGTTAAACAACCCCAATTCCCATAAATTCAGTACGTACCCCAGTAATATGGCGAGCACAGCATCCGCCCAGAGGGTGGCACCCTAAAATTAAACACCATAGTGTGGCTACAGGGGGCAAAGGGCGACCATTAAAACTGAAAAACAAAAGAAATATTTGAAATAAGGACAATAGGCTTAAATGCCAGTACTTGTCCCGAAGGCAGTATACATAGGCCAACAAGGCCTCCATACATACCCAATGAAAAGACGAACAAATTCAAAACCGATTGGCGTGCTTACGTCACCGTTCTGTGGACAAAAAATGGCCTGTGCAATTTCCACACTCAAGGCCTACACTACGCAGGGTGCCGTGCGTGACGTTGATCACGGCCAGAGCGAGTCAACGCTGAGGAATGTGGGCGGAGACTCCAAACTATTCCCCAATGGGATAGAAAGACAGATGTATATGGGCACCGATAGGGAGAGATGTTAAATGAGACTGGTAAACAATGGATGGCGAGCATATGGGTGGTCGAAGGGGCGGGCCTAGTTTCCACAAACAAAGGCCCTTTGGGTGTCCATACAGCCACAGGTAGTATAGAGGTGACCACCTAACAGGACAAACACCGGCAGACCACAATTAACGGGGAGACAGGGGCAGCACAATGGAATCATGAAAACTAAGTAAGGTTAAATGGGAAGAAATTAAGAAACAAATAATCCGCATGAGAGGGGATTGCGCCTGCATATTGCCCCGGATATTGCCTCAGACATCCAACAATAACAAACAAAGGTACTTCCAACCATACGTATAAAGATTATCGTGAATAATAACCTAAAGGTTCTCTGCAAAATATTATATACAATTGAAGGAGGATTATGTACAGACGTGTCCATATCAAAGGAACGATTTGAAGCTAATATACTCATTTAGGCTAGGATGTTTGGTGGCATCTAAGGTATGTATCAACTTAGTTTCTAGTTGCAACAGAGTAGTATCAATCTCTCTGCCCCGAACATGTGCCGGTACATGTTCGAACGTGGAGAATCGAACCACGCTTGAATCGAAATTATGTTGATGACCAATATGTCTATTTAAAGCAGTCGTATATAGACGTTTAAATAGAGGTACAATGTGATCTCTAATTCTTTTGAAAAAGGGGCGTTTCGTCTTGCCAATGTAGAAGCATCCACATTGGCAGGTGGCAAGATAGACGACTCCCACAGTCTTACACGTAACTCTGTGTTTGACTGTGTACATATGGCCACTGGGTAAAAAGACTTCTTTAGAGTTAGAGATAAATGAACAAATATCACACCTACCACATGGAAATGTGCCTCATAAACTCAAATTATCAACATTGTTGGGCATGAAATGGCTAGTTACAAGACGGTCCTTCATAGATGGTGACCTCCGATATGTAATTAGATGGTAAGGTTTAATATATTTCTGAATAGTACTGTCAGCCGTGAGTAACGGCCAATACTTAGTCAAAATGCATTTCATTTGAGTATGCTGTTGCAAAAATTGGGTAATAATATGAACTGAGGGGTCAGTAGATGAGCGTCTATTTGAATGAATAAGATCCTTCCTATTTAGTTTAGCTACTTTATTAAATGCCCTTTTCAGTAACGATTTGCTGTACCCCCGTTGATGTAATCTGGAGTACAAATCATTGGCAGCAAGATAGAAATCAGCATCCAAGGTACAATTACATCTAAAACTTAAAAATTGACTGTAAGGGATACTATCCAGCAATGGTTGTGGATGTGCACTGCTGACATGCAAAATAGTGTTGCCGGAAGACGGCTACGGTAAAGAGATGAGTGAATAACCCCATTATTATCAACCTGGATCTGTAGGTCAGGGAAATTAATCCTTAATTGACTACACTCCATTGTGAATTTTAAATTCTAATCATTAATGGCCAGTAAGTCCACCAGCCGCGAGAGTTCATCCCTAGTTCCTGTCCAAAATAATAAAATGTCATCTATATAGCGATGCCACACTAGGACATGCTGTAGTAATTCAGATAGATGATCATTAGCAAACAATTCCCTCTCCCCCCCCCCCCAGGTACAAGTTGGCATAAGAGGGGGCACAGTTGGTCCCCCATAGCCACACCTTGTACCTGGAGGTAGTGGGAGGGACCGAATAAAAAAATATTACGTGAGGATGAACTCCAGTAGCGGGAGGACAAACTGGCCATATGAGTCAAATGTTGGACCCCGTTCCTTTAATTGAGTTTGGATTACTTGGATGCCCTTATTATGGGGGACAGAGTTGTATAAACTCTACATCGAGAGCCACCAACCATGTATTGGGAGGAAGTTGTTTTCCATCTAGATTGCGAAGTAGATCGATTGTATCCTTCACATAGGAAAACAAGGATATCACATGTGGATAGAGGTATTTATCAACTAAAGCGCTTGCATTCTCTGTTAACCCCTGGCAACCTGACACAATAGGTCGACCAGGGGTCAGTGTGGAAATTGCACAGGCGCGGTGGCTGTTCTTCGTCCACTCGTTCGGCGGTGATGTAAGCACGCCGATTGGCAGCCTCAACGGGGCGCTGTATCGATCATTTTTGTCATATTAAGGTTAGTATCTTAATTGGGGGTGTGAGTGGGAGAGGGCTGGCTCCACATTATCCTTCCTGGCCTGGGTTTTTTTTTTTTTTTTTTCCATAAAGAATTTTATTAAACATTTTGTCAAACATTACAGAAGATAAAAAAAAAACAATTCACATGTAATCAGTTCTGTAAAGGAGCCTGGTTTCCGATTACAACTTATAACATCAGAACTTTGGAGTGGCAGGTCTTGCCAGGGCTCTTTGGATGTATTTCAAAATGCAAATACAAGTACAATTCCTGGTTTAGAAATGTTTTGTACGTTCCTCAAGCCTCAGTGCTCAGCTTGGCTAATGTGGGATGTCTCGAGGAGCTACTCATCTACCAGGGCTGATAGGGGTGTAGAGCCGCAACATTGCCTCCTAATTAGTTTTCTGCATGTTTCGCAGTGGCCTGGGTTTTTGTCTTAAATCTTATCTGGTTCTTTTTTATAGGATCTCCATTGTTGGACAGCAAATGACTGTGTCATTACCAGCTTAGGCACTTTTTTTGTGCTGCTGTGTTTCTAGCTGAGTGAATCAATTAATGGTTTATGCATTACCTGTGTCTAAGTAAGCTTTAAGTTGTATTACTACACCATGCAGCTCTTTTCAGCTAATTTAATTTTCATGTCTATCAATTACATTCATTTATTTTTTCACTCTAGTTAATTACATATTCAACTACACTCTTGGATACAACTAAATCATCTTTGACTCTGATCCTATCTGTTTTGGTCTTCTCAGCGCCCCTGTTTTGAATTTGTTCGTCTTTTGATTGGGTATGTATGGAGGCCTTGTTGGCCTATGTATACTGCCTTCGGGACAAGTACTGGCATTTAAGCCTATTGTCCTTATTTCAAATATTTCTTTTGTTTTTCAGTTTTATTGGTCGCCCTTTGCCCCCTGCAGCCACACTACGGTGGTTAATTTTGGGGTGCCATCCTCTGGGCGGACGCTGTGCTCGCCATATTGCGGGGTATACTGGGGTACGTACTGAATTTATGGGAATTGCGGTTGGTTAACCATCTATGGGTGGGTTGAAATTTTGAAACTATATCCACTAGATCGAAATCACCTCTCAATACCATACAACATGTTAATTTTCTTTTGTGCGATTTTGTAAAAGATCTTCATTTTTTTTCTATTCTGTAGAATTATTTGTCAACCATTGGTCTTGTCCTATTCCCCTGAGGAAGCCAATGTTTTGGCGAAACATGTAGGGAAGACCTGACCCGACAACACATCAAGGCCTACACCATTCTGGCCCTGTGTTGATACTCTATGTGCTCCCCAAATTTTTACCTTTTATGTACATTGTATTTTTGTCTTTATTTGATATATTGTAATAAACTATATATTTTTCTAAACTGTTATCTATTTGAGTCGTTGGCACCGTTTATAATCCCTATTTCCCCATATTCCCATTTTTATAACTCTCTGCATTATAGTGCATGCAATTTTAGCGCTAACTACAACGGGCCATCCTAAAGTAAAAAGCATATTTTTTCCTGGAGTTTGGCTTTAAACTAAGCAGATGGATGTCTGCCACTGGTCAGGATTGGTACTTGTAAAGTATAAAACAGACCTGACCACTTTATAGGCATGTGCCAGTTTGAAAGTGAAAAGCTGTTACAATTTATTTCTGGTTATCTGTCCAGGGCAGCATACTGACTTTGTTAGTAACTAGCTCATTATATCCCCCCCCCCCCCCAAAAGAAAAGCACTTAGCCAGATTTCAGTCCATGCTTGTTTAAAATTTTCTTAGCTTGCACACTACATTTTTTATTTGCACAGGTTTCCTAAATACAGTTGCTTATTGGAGAGCACAGTGGAAACATTGTTAGCACTTCTGCCTAGCAGCACTAGGGTCATTGGTTTGAATCCCAACCATGTCCCTATCTGCATAGTCTTTATGTTCTCCCTTTGCCTGTGAGGGTTTCCTCCCATGTACTCTGGTTTCCTCAGAGTACTTCAGTTTCCTTCTACACTCCAAAGACATGCTGGTAGGTTAATTTGCTCCTTTCTAAATTGGCCTAGTATGTGTGTTTTGAATGTGAGTTAGGGACTCAGATTGTAAGCTCCTTGAGGGCAGGGACCAATGTGAATGTACAATATATGTACGTATGTAAAGTGCTGCATAAATTGGTGCTATATAAATAAATACCTATAGTAATAGTAAGAATAATTACTAAACGTTTTTAAAATTGTGTTCTCTTAAAACAGGTGAGCCTGATTTAACTCGGTTTGCCAGGTCTGGTGAAGACAGTTACTGTTCCCTAGAGGACAATCCAAAAAACACAGGTCATAAATACAACATGGATTACTCTGAGGATTGCAATCCCATCATGGATCACTCAGAAAGCACAGACTACACTGTGGTGTGCTCTGAAGAGCTGTATACCCATGAAGCTGCAAGTACCCACTCTAGAGAGCTTGTGCGGGAAGTGGTTAATTGCAAGGAGAATGTTTGGTTTGATCAAGCTGGTTGTTTCAAACTGCAGGAAGCAAGTAGTGAAATCTCCAAGTATAAATATACAGCACGTGCTTCCATGGTTTTAGAGCACAAGGCCGTGCCCAAAGAACCAGAAATTCTTAAAGAAAAAAAGCAGGCGAATGAGTCTTCATCTACTAATCTTAGCACAGGAAATTATAGTGACAATAAGACTGTAAACCTCGCACATGTTGAGCCACATTGCAGTTCAGCAAAACCGATAGATCATTTTTCAAGTAGTTATGTACAACCTGACAAAATATCCCACAAATGGGAGAAAACCATTACTGAAACATGGAACTCTTCTGATCACACTGAGTTTGCAAAGGAAGGCGTTGTTTCTGGAAGTAAGAGGTGTTCAGACTTTCAAGATCCTAGTCAAGCACTGCTGGAGAAAGATGGCCAAAATGTTTGTCAGCAGCAGAAACCCTTATATGAAAAACCCATAGATCAAGAATGTTCAGCTAGTGATATATGTGATGAAACATTCTTGTCTATTAAAAGTGGCAGCTACAGTAGATCTAGTTCATTCTATTCGCTTGATGACCATAGTGATACTGAATCTTGTCATTTTGAAGAAGCTCTTGAAGACCTTTCCAGCAATTACTTGTGCAACCAAAAAATTTTTTCTGTTGCATCCCCAGATGTGCAGTCCAGCAGTTTGCCAAGAGCAGTGAGTGTTGAAATTAATAACCATCCTGAGATGACACCCAAGCAGCACAGGAATGTGTCCTGTAACACAGATTTTTTCTGGGAAATCAATTTTCACAGTGATAAAGCAACTCAGACCAAAGGAACAGATTGGCAGGAAATGGATGTGAATACAGATATAACTTTTCCTGGAATTTTTGCTCAGGTAAATTTCAGATTCTGCACATTTGACAATGAAAGGGGGAAGACTTGGCGAAACATACACCAAGACACAGAAGATGGTCTGTTCTATATTGCCATTTTAATCTAAATTGTGGGAAGACAGTATATGCAACAGGCATTTAAAAATTGAATTTATCTAACTGCACGATCTGAAAAAAAAAAAAATTCTTAGCAAATGTTCAGTGTGCACGTATTTATTCTTTCTTTCATGGGTTCCTAAACAAATTCTTTTTGTTTGTCAGGGTCCAGTAAATGTAGGATCTAGTGACTGCCAAGACATGAAAGACTGCAGGGGGTAAGTTGTCTAACAATACTGTGAAAAAAAACAGCCATTAGTAACTATTGTCCTGTATTAGTGCTATTAGTAAAAATGTCTACCCTAAATCCCGGTTATTAAAATGATTTACCTGAAATAAAAATGTATTTAGCCCCCCCCCCCCTTTTTTTTTTTTGCTTCTGGATAGGCTATAGGGAATGTTAAGAACCCCCCCCCCCCCCCCTTTTTTTTTTTTTTTGTGTGTTCCATTGGGGAGATTCCTGTGTCAGGAACACACACTCACAAAAAAAAGACAAAATCTCTCCATAGTGGGGGTAAACCACCTTTCAAAAAAAGTTGTGTTCTGAAAGTTTCCATTTCAAATTTTTCTCTCCCCTTTTCTGTTCAACTGTAAGGTTTCTAAAAATTCCTTACCATTCCAAACTAAGCATTGTCTTTTGATGAAGCTGCACTTGAGGTCTAATTTCTTTATTTCCATTGAGGGAACAAAGACTGTAAGGCTGGGTTCATGTATGCGCAGTCGCGGGTTTGTCCCTGGGGTCTGGTGCATGTCTGTTCACCGGTTCAGGTGCGATTTCAGGCCTGAATTTTCACCTGAATTCGGACCTGTACCAGATCCAAACGTGCACAAGACCCTTTTGCAATCCGCTCTGCGGCCGCCCTAAACAAGTGTGAACCAGCTTCATTGAGAGCCGGTCACACTCTCATTTCATGCGAATTGGATGCAGAGAAACCTACATCCAATTTGCACATATGTGAACTTAACCTATCTGTTGAGTTAAAGCGTTTGTTAACCTAGAAAGAAAATTAAATGGATTCTGTCCCTTTTAACCACTTCAGCACCGGGCCATTTTACACCCTTTCTTACCAGAGCACTTTTTGCGATTCGGCACTGCGTCGCTTTAACTAACAATTGTGCGGTCGTGCAACATTACACCCAAACAAAATTGACGTCCTTTTTTTCCATAAATAGAGCTTTCTTTTGGTGGTATTTGATCACCTCTGCATTTTTTTTTTTTTTTTTTTTGCGCTATAAACAAAAGAGCGACAATTTTGAAAAAAAAAAAACAATATTTTTTACTTTTTGCTATAATAAATATCCCATTTTTTTTTAAAAAAAAAAAAAAAACAATTTTTTTCCTCAGTTTAGGCCGATACGTATTCTACATATTTTTGGTAAAAAAAAAATCGCAATAAGCGTATATAGATCGGTTTGCGCAAAAGTTATAGCGTCTACAAAATAGGGGATAGATTTATTGCATTTTTTTTTTCTAGTAATAGTGGCGATCTGCGATTTTATTTATTTTTTTTTTTTTCGTGACTGCGACTTTGCAGCGGACACTTCGGACACTTTTGACACCATTCACATTTACACAGCGATCGTTGCTATAAAATTGCAGTGATTACTGTGTAAATGTGACTGGCAGGGAAGGGGTTAACACTAGGGGGCGCTGCAGGGGTTAATGTGTTCCCTATAGGAGTGATTCTAACTGTAGGGGGAGGGGACTCACAAGGGGAGGAGACCGATCAGTGTTCCTCCGTACTGGGATCACATGATCGGTCTTCTCTCCGCTGACAGGATGTGGAGCTATGTGTTTACACACACAGCTCCAGGGTCCCGTTGTTTTAACGGGCAATCGCGGGTGCCCGGCGCACATCGCGGCCGCCGGGCACCCGCACCGGGTCCCGAGCGATGCTGTGGGCACGCGCGCGCCCCCCCCAGGCGGCCGGGAATGGGAGAACGTCATATGACGCCCACCCAGGATGGGAGATCCACCTTGTGGGCGTCATATGACAGTGGGCGGTAGGGAAGTGGTTAAGCATGTTATACAGTACAGTGCTTGTGCTGTGTAATTTGGCCGATGGCTGATCCTGACAGTTTCTACCCTCCCCTCTGTAAACTGACCATGGTTCATCATGGCTGCTGAGCCCTGACACCATGGTCAGTTTACGTGCCTATATACCCAATGTGCGGCGCTAAGAATTATGCAATATACTAAAAATCTAAATATGGTAATATAAAATAAACGGATAATAGCATAATTAAGTAAAATATCCCCAATTATAGTGCAGGTGCTCATTAGCTGTTGAAGAAAATGCAAATGCTCAGTGTGTGTATGCATAGTCCGCTTGATAAGCAAGAAAAAGTCCATAAACGTATCAAAGAAAAAAAGGTGAAACAAATGGTGTCTTCATGCAATGTGAACTCTCCCCTTTTCAGGTATGCCCTTACCTTAAGGGCTTTAAAAACAAGCCTGTAGTAAATGGTAACAGCTTAGATGGTCATCATCTATATAGTGGCTGGTTAGTGGTAAACGCAGATCCCATATTCACTCCACCTCCTGTTTAAAAAACGCTAATCAATAAAGCCACAATTTACATCTGGTATTTTCAAAGATCACCTCATATGCAGGGAATAATAGAGGCGTGCAATAGTGTAATTCCGTTTAAAAAGATTTAATGGCAACTAAAAACTTACATTAAATATATTTAAAAACAGAATTGAGTTGTGCTGGTGTGAAAGGGTGAAATGTTCACCTGTATTCCGGTCTGCAGTCCCGGCGTACAGCGTTTCCCCTGTCCTATTATCTCCACAGCACTTCCTAGTTCCTTGTGCATCAGTCAGCCAGACTCCTTCTACCAGTTTCGTCACAGCTCGTGACTTCTTCTGGGAGATATGAGTTTACGTGCCTCCATCAGCCGCTCTCTTCTGTCTGCTCTCTTCCCTCTCTACCAGTCAGTTTGTGACAGTGCCCGCCCCTCCTGCTGAAATAACAATGTTATTTTCATACCATCTGCTCAGTGTGCTAATGCTTTGTCCCTGCTGATTATACCTTATTTCAGAGCGCTGATTGACGCTCACGTAACTGGACAGCTCTCTCCTCGTCCTGATGTCAGCGGGGAAATCATGGCCCCGCCCGCCGCAGCTGTCAGATGGGGAGAGGAGAGCCGGGCGGTCACGTGAGCATGCTCTTAAATTAGGTATAATCAGCATTTTCTTTATAAATCACACACAGTGGAACACAGGATTAGGACACAGAGCCACAGTCAGAGTGACTTAACAACCACTTTAAGCGGTACATTCAGAATAATTAGACACTAGTGCTAAACAAAAATGTAAGGCAGCCCAAAATAACCTCTCCCACACTACCCAGCATTTCTTTTTTCTGCTGGGAGAATAACCCATTATCCTTATGTCTCGTACAGACGATTGGACATTCCGCCAACAAAACCATGGATTTTTTTCAGACGTATGTTGGCTCAAAATTGTCTTGCATACACACAGTTACACAAATGTCGGAAATTCCGAACGTCAAGAACGCAGTGACGTACAACATGTAGGACGCACCGAGAAAAATTAAGTTCAGTAGCCAGCAAGCTCACATCGAACATTTGTTGTCGGAAATTCCGACTGTGTGTACACAGCATAATTGTACAGTACAAGAATCAGGTTGAAGATGCTGAAGGACATACAGAGGATGTTGAGACAGTGTTGATGGAGGCCGTAGAAGCTTTTTCTTACCCAGAATGTTGCTATAGTGAAGAGGGAAATGCATGCAACATGCTTGCTAATGAGGAAAAGCTGATTGCTGCTGTATACAAAAGCCTTAGCATTGTGCAGCCTAATTCTTATCAACATGAATGAATGATTTGTATAGCGCTACAACTGCGAACTGAATCGCCTCGAGGCGCTTGTCTGCTCTGGTTGGGATCCCATGCTTAGAAGAGGTGGGTCTTGAGTTTTTTCCTGAAGGCCTGATGGTTTTCTTCCATGCGGATGTTGGTGTGTAGAGCATTCCATAGCCGTGGTCCCTGTACTGCGAATCTTTGTTCTCCCTTCGATTTGTATCGAGCTTTGGGGATGAGAAGGCGATTTTGGTTTGTTGATCGAAGGCTGCGATTTGGTATGTATTTTTCTATTTTCTCACAAAGGTATTGAGGCGCATTTCCTTGTGTACATTTGTGGGTGAGGCAGAGGGTCTTGAATGTGATCCTATCTTTTACCTTGAGCCAATGGAGGATCCTTAGGGATGGGGAGATGGATTCCCAGGGTTTCTTTCCGGTGACCAATCTTGCTGCTGTCTTTTGGACAATTTGAAGGCGCGCAATCTGGTAATCCGGTAATCCTATGTACAGGGAGTTTGCGTAGTCGAGACGCGAATTGATAATCGTTCCTACTACTACCGCTTTTTTCCTTTTCCGGGATGAAGGGGATGAGTCTGCGTAGCAGGCGGAGGAGATGATGGGATCCGCTGATTACGGATCCTATTTGTGCCTCCATGGTCATCCCTGAATCAAAGATTACTCCGAGGCTTTTGGCTTTGTTGCTTGGAAGGATGGTCTGTCCCAGGATGGTTGGTGGTGTCCAAGGGGTCTTCGTCTTTTTCCTTGGGTTTGCGTCGAGGAGCAGTAGTTCTGTTTTTGATCCATTTAGTTTGAGGGAGCTAGTGGTCATCCAGTCATCTATCGATGTAAGACATTTTCCTAGTTCCTGGTATTGGTCTTTTTGTCCGGTGATCCGGAAATACAGTTGAGTGTCGTCTGCGTATGAGTGGAAGCACAGATCCAATTTGCTAATAATTTTGAAGAGTGGCCGGATGTAAATGTTGAACAGCACTGGTGACAATGGTGATCCTTGAGGGACTCCATAAGTGATTGCCCGGGTTTCCGATGTGAATGCTCCTAGCTTCACTGTCTGTGACCGGTTTCCTAAGAAAGAAGCGAACCATGACAGATCTCCATCTGTAACTCCTGCCACTTCCTTGAGGCGGCTGAGAAGAGTGTTGTGGTCCACTGTGTCGAACGCCGCACTGAGATCCAGCAATACCAGAAGACACGATTCTCCATCATCCGCTGCTTCTAGGGCGTCATCCCATATTTTCAGAAGTGCCGTTTCTGTGCCATGGCCTGGGCGGAAGCCTGATTGTAGCGGGTCCAGGAGCTTGTGTGTGTCCAGATGAAGTTGAAGCTGTTGTACTACTGCTTTCTCCATGATCTTGGAAATGGTGTTCAGGCTAGTTACCGGTCTGCGATTGTTCGGATCCTTGGGGTCGAGGTTGGGTTTCTTTAGCAATGGTTTGACGATGCCTTGCTTGAGGGAATTCGGAACCAATCCTTCTTTGAATGACTGATTTACTAGGTGTGTAATAGCGGGGGCCAGAATGTCGGAGCATTCTTTCAAGAGTTTTTGTGGGGATGATGTCGTTTGGCGATGTGCTGTCTCGGAGGCTCTTGATGACATTTTTGGTTTCATCCGCGGTGATCGGGGTAAGTGAAAAATGTGGTGCTTGTGCGCTGTGGATGTAAGATTCCTTACCTGGGTTGAGTTGGTTGTTGTTTTTTTTTTTTGTTGAATTATTTTCTGAATGTTGTCTATTTTGTTGATGAAAAAATCGCATAATTTGTTGCAGTATTCTTGAGTTTCGTTTCCTAGGGGCTCAAGGCAGGTGGGGTTCATAGTCTGGGCGACTAGATTGAAAAGTTCCCGTGGTTGGTTTAAGGCTTTTGAGAGGGTGTTTGAGACATGTTCTTTTTTTGCTGTGAAAATTGCTTTATGATATCTCTTGGTGAGTATTCTGTAGTTTGTGTGATTTTCCTTTGTGGTGTTTCTTCTCCGGGCTCTTTCTGCTCTTCTGTGTTCCCGTTTCAGTAGAGGAAGCGTGCCATTAAACCATCCAGAATTTTTCTTGCGGATGGGTGCTTGCTGTTTCGGGGCGACTGCATCTGCTGTTTGTAGAAGTGCCTTGTTTATGAAGCTGAGTGTTCGTTCTGTTGAGTGGTTTTGATTTAGTGTAGCCATTTTGTTTGTTAGTGTGGTTTTGAAGATTTCCGAGTGTAGTTTCTTCTGCGATCTAATCCAGTGTGTTGTTGCCTCCTTGTTTGGTTTTTGCAGGAAGATGTTGGTGGCGATCTCAAATTTGATAGCGTGGTGGTCTGACCATGGTAGCGCTATGTTGTCTTGAATGCTGATGTCCGTATTTTGATTGAAGATGAGGTCCAGGATGTGACCTGACCCATGTGTGGGAGCCTTTACTAGTTGTTGAAGCCCTAGGTCTTCCAGTTGATTGATGCAGGTGGTGGCGATGGGGTCTTCGTGGAGTTCGCCCAGAGGTTGAAATCTCCGAGTACCAGAACCTTGTTGTTTTTCAGGGTGTGTGCCGAGATGAATTCCGTGAGTGGTATTGGTAGATTTGTCTTTGGTCCCGGTGGTCTGTAGCATAGCAGCATGTGGATGGTTTCTTGTGGTGTGGTTTGCATCTGTAGAGTAAGTGTCTCCATAATAGTTGCTGTGTTCTGTAACGTAGGTTTGACGAGCGCTAGATGAGCTTTGAAGATCACTGCTAGGCCTCCTCCTTCTTTTTTTTCCTTTCCTATGCTTGGTTAGGATCCTGTAGTTTTCTGGCACTAATTCTGTTAGGATGGTGTTGCAGTCGGGTGTTAGCCAGCTTTCCGTGATGAAGAGGCAATCTATGTTGTTTTGTGTGATGAAGTCATGGATTTCGTGCCTGTGCTTGACCGCCGATCTGGTGTTAATCAAGGCACATGCTAACTTTTGCGCTTGAGTTGTAGTCTTCTTATGTTTGATCGTTGCTTGTGGATCGATCCTTAGTAGTCGTTCTTTTTGTAATATTTTTTGAATGTCGGTCGGTAGAGTTGCAGTCAGATTTCTTAGTCTGCGGAGGGACTCTGCTGAGTATTTGAAATTGCACATGTTGAGGTGCTCCAAAAATGTTTTCCTGCTGTGGACGAGATGATGCGTTGAGAAAAAGCTGATGCTGTTGTTAAGGCGATAACGGTCTTGCGCAAGCTGGTTGAAGATGTTGCGGATCTGTGGGAAACCCTGTAGACCTACACCCTCCCTCCCGTTGATCCAGAGGAAGGCGAAAAACCCCCCTACTAGCACGGCCAATTGCTTTTGCAGAGGAAAAAATTCCTTCCTGACCCCCCGAGAGGCGGTCGGATGTAGGTCCCTGGATCAACTACTAGTGGTGGTCCCCTGCGATACTTACCAGAATATTTACCTTACCGGGTTGATCCAACGATGGGGATAGGGTGAATCCTGATGTTGATCACCTGGGGAAGAAGCAGCGGCTATATGGCGATGCTGATGATACTGGTGTGTGCTATTAAAAAACTTGTGGTTAAAACTGGCTGTTCTGGGTGTATGCTGTAATTAAAAGCCTTTTTAAAAACTTGGTTAAAACTTTGGTTAAAAACTTGGTTTAAAAACTTTTGTTAAAAACTTTGGTTAAAAACAATTAAAACAAGCAATTAGACTGTTGTCTAACCACTTGTGGTTAAAAACCTGTATTTTAAAATAACTTGGCCGGTCTGGGTGTACCAAGATGGCCGCCGTACTATGTAGAAGCAGGTGCAGTGCTGTGGATTTGGGTGTACCAAGATGGCTGCCGGACTAGGCCCAAGCTGCGGCCTGTCCTAGCCCTGACAACTCCCGGGTTCTTCCGTGAGTGTTTGGTGGGCGCTGAAGGGCTTGGAGGGGGAGGGGGAGCTCGCCTCAGCCCTGTTGAGCCGAAAAAGAGGGCTAGAGAGGCGATTGGGGAGGCGGATGGCCGGCTTCGGCCGGGACTAGGCCGGAGCCGGGGACTCTCCTAGTTTCTGATGCCCAATAGGCAGATGGGCCGGCGCGGAGAAAAAAAAAAAGGGGGGGGGGGCGATTGATTGCGGGGGCTGCGGGATCCGCAGTGGGGTCCCGTAGCACTCCTGCTCCCTGTCCTCACTGCTCAGGGGTCCGGGATGGGATGGGCACTGGCTGGGTCCTGCTCGCTTGGGGCTGTGGGCTCCTGACGGCCGGAGCTGCTGTGCGCACGTCCTCTTCCTTCCTTCATGACCCCATGGGGACAAAGAGACTTGCTTAATCTTTAAAAAAAATACCTTGTTTGTGTACAGATATTGTGCAATCTATGACGAATGGATCACTCCAGAAAGATTTTTTTTGCTCTCGCGCTCAAAATATTTATTGAACTCTATCCAGTACAAAAAGAGTTCACAAAGAAATTCTATATTCTTGTGGTTGATCTTTCTGTCTCAGTCTTATTTATTTGAGGTACTTGTATATCACTGACAATTTATGCAGCACGTTATAGTCCACCTTCGCTTGGTGCATAACAAATCTGATCGCTAGAGCTTACTCTCCCATGGAAAAATCTCCTGCGCTTTTAATGGTCCATTCCACCAGATCAGTGGGATTTTCTTGCGATTTACTTATTTTTATAGCATCGGGCATGTGTGATCCAGTTTTGTAAGGCTACGACTTGATCCTGTTTCCCTTTCATAGTTCTACCAGTTGGACTTTAGTGTTCTGCAGATGCAGTTTTCGGCCACAAGGCACTTGCTATGGCACTCGGAAGTTGGGACCTTTGACCCTTGTTGTTCAGCCTATTGGCACATTTCTGTTTATCTAGTTGTTGCGTTTCCTTCTCATTCATTACTTAAAGTCTAACAGTACAAATACATTTAAAAGGGTTACTTAACTTCTGTTACTGAATGTTCATGATCTCCAATTGGCAATATTTCTTCTTAGAGACCAGGTTCTGTTCTTGTATCATGAGCGGCTTCTTCTGATCTTCAAAGCATGATGATGTGTGTCCCGATGTTACAGCATGATGTTCCCTCTCCCTCTGTGTCTCTACCCCATTTTATATGCCAGTTTGTTGACCAGTTTAATGTTTATACACTTGTTTCCATAACAACCGATTAACAGTCCTTCTTTTCAGGTTGAGACACCCTCTCAAACTGTTTTAAAAGACAATGGACTGTTGGTTGCATGTTTACTGTAGCTGACGAGACAATAGTCTCCAACTGTCAATTTGTTATCTAACACCATTGTATGAAAACAGCATTTGTTTGAGAATTCTACTCAAACCAGAGAATCTGATCAACTAAACTTGTAATTTCTCCCATGTAATGTTAGGTCTGATGTTTTAAAAAATCATATTTTAACAAACGCAACACATTCCGCCCTAGATTTTTTTTTTTCTTTCAGACTCCATATCATTACTAATAAAACTCATTCTAAACATTAATTTTCCTTGAATGCAACCCCTCCAATTTCTGTCATTGAGAAGATGTTTCAGTCTTTTAACTTTAAAAAAAGTTCATTAGAAAGTCCATCCTAGGGACTGTACTATGTCTGCAGTCCATAAAGTTCTGTAGAAACAAGTTCAGGTATGTAATACATCAAAGGCCTTGCTCTCCACAGCTCTTGCGATCTTTCTTCATTCTTTCCATCTTGTAATCACTTTTCTCTGGTCTTCCTATGGATCAAATCGGAGACAGCCTGTGGAGTGGAAAACAAAGCGGATTATCTGTTCCCTCTAATAATACATAAACAGTAGATCCAGGCCCTTCAGCTACGATCTCTCCTCTAAATGGCTTCTTGCCTGGATATCTGACTAACACTTTGCCCCCTGCCTGTACCCACTTCTGACCCTCCCAAAGAACATCAATAGGGAGGAGAGGAAATATACTGATATTTCCCAGAAGATCACTGCTGTTTATTTTGGAAGTTTTATGTTATGTAGCCTCACTTTCCACTCTTGCTGAGAAGTATCCACTAACCAGTCAGAGTCCCAGCCACTGTCTTGAAGCTCATCTGCCAATGAAAATATAACTTCAAACCTTCCTGCCAGATTCCCTCTCATTCCTAGATAGGCTTCAGCTTCAGATACGTCACTCTTGGTTTCTATGTCATGGGAAGCAGTAACATGGTATCTGTTAAGCCCTGTTTTTTCGGGAACCTTACATAAATACTGAACTCTGCACTCCAGCTGTGGAATCTGTGCCCCAGCCCCTACCATCCTCTCATATGGTGTGCTTTTGGCTATTGGCCTAGAATTTAACAACATGACTGCCTGTGTGAGGACCCGATCCCATCCCCTTAGTGTATATGTGGGTGTAAGTTTGCGTATCTGGTCCTTCAATAGCCCGTTGTATCTTTCAATCAAACCAGCTGCCTGTGGATGGTATGGGATGTGGCACAACCAGTACACTCCAGAATCTTTGGCCCACTGCTGTAGTGTTGATCCGGTGAAGTGTGAGCCGTTATCACTTTGGACTTGCTTGGGACAACCATAAGCAACGACAAGTTTCTGTAGCAGTTGAAGCGTTGCAGCTTGATCTGCACGTTTGCAAGGATGAACAAGCATAAGTCCTGAATAGGTGTCCACTGCAGTGCAACAATATCTCAGTCCATTGTTTCCCGGGGCAGGGGACCGATGAAGTCAATCTGCCATATCTCTGCAGGCCTCTCACCCCTCTTAATCGACCCGGTGGAGTACTTTTGTAATGGCCATTGTCGCACTTCTCCACACACTGTACAGTTCCCTATTAGTCTTTATCATGTCCATGGATATAGGCAAGCCTCTCTGCTGTGCCCATTCATATGTTGCTTTCTGACCCAAATGTCCAGATTGCTTGTGGGCCCAGTTGGCCAAGTTCATCAAGACAGGATCAATTGGCACAACTGCCTTCACTTTGGCGATTTCATCTGCAACTCTGTTATAGTTCTCAAAGTCTGGGACTAGGGGCACATGTGCATCAACATGCCCCACTTTTATGGTGCGCGAGTGAGCTTCCTTCCAGATGTAGTCCCAGACTTCCTTGCCTCCCCACACCACCTTTCCATGAATCATCCATTCATTGGACTTCCACGTGGGCATCCAAGTTGTCAGTCCTTTAAAAACCGCCCAGCTGTCAGTGTAGATAGTGAGATGGGAAGAAGGATCCTCCTGAAGCGTCATCACTACAGCTTTCAACTCTGCATACTGGCTGGACCCTCCAATTCCGGTCTCCTGCAGGACTGTGTCTGTACTTGGGTTGTAGGCTGCTGCTGTCCATTTACGCCCAGACGAGGCGACTATGGCTGAACCATCAGTGAACCATGCTGACTGCTTCATGTCTTCTGACAGAGACTCAAAGGGTGGAGCCTCTTGAATGGGGGATGACTGCAGCACAGGAATTTCTTCTTCTGGCTGGGTGCTGGTAAAAGTAACAAGCCCTGTCAACTGTTTTGAAATGTCTCTAACATCCCCAGCTGCAATACCCCCTCTTTCTTGAAGGTACCACTTCCATTTCATCAGTGTCTGGTTCTGGGCTACAGCTGCCCTAGTGATCAGTCCATTATCTCTCACCCATCCTGCTATTGGCAATGCAGTATGGATGGTGACTGTGTCCGTTCCTGTAATGGTCTCTACATGTTGAAGTGCTGTGTAGGCCCCAAACAGGTACTTCTCTAGGGGCGTGTATCTCTTCTGTGCCCCTGTCAGTTGTTTGGACCAAAATCCAATGGGTATTGCTCTTAGTCCTTTCTTTTCATTTGGCTGCCACAGACTCCAAGATATGGTACCATTCTGCTCCACTACATCCAGCTGAAATGGTACTCCTTGTCTCACGGGTCCTAATCCCTGATGCTGCAAAATAGCTTCTTTAGCAGCCAGGAATGCAGTCCGCTGCTCTGAACCCCATGAGAACTCAGTCTTTTTCCGGGTGACATTATATATAGGCCTCAGAATCAGTCCAAGATGTGGGATGAACGATCTCCAGAACCCCACAACTCCAATGAACTTCTGTGCCTCCTTTTTGGTAGTAGGGGGCAACAGCGCCTGGATAGTTTGCACAACTGTCTCTGGAATTTTCCTCTGTTGCCCAGTCCACATCATTCCTAGGAATTTCACCTCTGTGGTAGGTCCTTGGACTTTGTCTCTGTTGATAGCCCACCCTCTGTTCTCCATGTGATGTATCAGCAGGTGCAGTGCTTCAGTTACATCTTCTTTTGTTCCAGAGATCATGATGTCATCAATGTAGTGAAACACAGCGACTTTCAAATTCAGGGTGCTTAAATCTCGGGCAATCAGTCCATGACAAATCGTTGGAGAATGAAGATAGCCTTGCGGAAGGACAGTGAAAGTGTACTGGCGGCCGTCCCACACCATAGCAAACTGGTCTTGACACTCTGGGTCTATTAAAATCGAAAAGAAAGCATTAGCCAGGTCTATCACAGCATGATATTCTCCTGCATCTTTAGCAATTTTTTCAACAATTGAGATCATATCTGGTACAGCTGACTTCAATGGAGGTGCCACTTTGTTTAGACCTCTGTAATCCACAGTCATTCTATATGTCCCATCAGGCTTTTTTACTGGGAACACCGGAGACGAGAAAGGACTTACAGCAGGTCTAAGGATCCCTACTCTCAACAGTTCTTGAATAGTCTCCCCAATTTCTTTGTGGCCTCCAGGAAGTCTGTACTGCTTGAGACAGACTGGCTTCTCTGGTGGAGGAATGTAGACAGGGGTCCATTTCGCATGACCTCTGACCACAGCCTTCACCGCCCTTACCAGATACGCTTTATCAGGATACCCAAATGTGAATGTACCTCTTTCAGTCTGAATTGACTGACCTTGAAGTACATCCATCCCCAGAATATTTTCGGGTAACTCTGATACCAAAACATTCGTCATAAATCCTGATCCTTTGCCAATAGCCAATTTCACTCGTATCCTAACTGCTGGTGTAGTTTGCCCTCCCAAACCTTCTACATAAATCAATTCTCCTTTGTGATGGGAAGGATTTCCTTGCAAAAGTGTAACTTCGGCTCCGCTATCAACTAAAGCCATTACATGTGTGGGAGAAGATGACTTTCCCCACCATACAGTGACAGGTGCATATGGGCGTCGGTCTCCTGCTGTCACTGCCCTCACGGCTATTACAGGAGACTCACCTTCCCTTCATAAAGGATAAGGAACCTCCCAATCCCCTTTTCTGATTCTCTCTAACTCCTCCCCAGGATAAAGGGATTTGGGTTTGTGTTCACGTTCAGTTTTGGGAATTGGTTTGGGGCTAACAAGAGGGGTCTGTTCTGTTTCCTCTAAGTCTAGGCTGATGTTATCTTCACTAGGAGTAGTGTTTCTAACCCTGACAGTTTTACCTACTAAATCTTTCCACCTCTTTAGCATTTCTGCAGTAGAAATGCCATCTATCTCATCTTTAGGTACTCCTGCCTTTAATAGGTCCACCCACATTTCTTTCCTAGAAATAACTAGCCTGGTTTTCTCTTCACCTCCTGTCTTCTCTACCCCATTCCCTTTCTTCTCTGTTCTTTTCTGCTTGTATTCTTCCTGTCTGGCCTTGACCTTATCTACTGCCCTGACAGGTTTTGTTTTAGTCTCCTCTAGCTCCCCCAACTGGCTTAAAAGGGTTGTAGCTTCATGAATCTTGCTGTTTAATCCCAGGCCTCCCAACAAGGACAATAAGGGAGCCCTGAGATTAAATGGCGCAGACTTCATCAGCTTAGAGCGCAGAGCAGACGTGAAGGGTTCCATATCTGGACCCATCCATTCTGGAAACGTATTTAATCCGGTTATACAACCCATCTCACGTAACCTGGAAATACCCTCTGCTATTGATCTCCAGGAGTAGGTATTTTCCAGGTCAGTAGGACTAGAGTATACTCGGACTATTCCATCTCTAACGAGGTCTAACAGTGAAAAATTCACGCTAAACTCTCGGGCTTTTCGCATTGCCTGACGCAATTGTGGATCATGGGTTAACACTCCCATAGTCACTGCTTCCTTACCTGACAAAACAACACTGTCTGCTCCTTCATCCCATAAGCGTAGGAGCCAACTCACTAGAGGCTCCCCAGACCTTTGTTTGTATTGTTTTGCCAGCTCATGGAGTTCAGTTTGTGTAAACTCCCGTACTTCTTCAAATTCAACATCTCTGGGGTTGCGATAATGCACCTCCCCATCTGCCATATCCTCTCTATCATGTTGCCGTTTCCTATGCTTAGTAATGAGAGGTCTGGCATACTTTTTTCTTTCGCACTAGCAGATCATCATGCGAAACATCAAACTCTATCTCCTCATCCTCACTATCATTTGAGGAGAGCACATCCTCACAGTCCCAATTTTGGGATGTGACAATGGCACGTACCCTGGCTTTACTAACAGGTTTACGGCCCTTCCTTTTCCTTAAGGCATTAATTGATTTGGTCATGAGGGCTGCACACCGCTCTTGCAAATCATCAGCCCGACTAGCAGTTGAACGTACACACTCTGAAGCAACTGCTATCTGGTCTTTTAATACCTTAACTTCTGCCTCTGCCTTCTCCCTTCTATGTGATTCGATGTAAAATGCGTGAAGAAAATACCATCCGAATTTGGACACCGTTCTCTTCTCTTTTTTACTTAAATCCAACCCCTTAAGGCTAAAATCTACAAAATGATCTGAGACTTTATCACCCCAAGTCAGCTTCAAGGGAGAAGCATACTTCACAATTTCTTTAGCAAGAGGCTCCCACTCATTGTCTCTGGCCCAGATAGGTAAGCTGCACACTTCCTTCTGGTCACCAGAACCCTCTACAGCCTTGCTTTTCCTAAACAGCTTACGCAGCATTTTACCTAGCACAAGCTACACACTACAGAAAAAACAGCTCTGCTTCAATTGAACTATAGCACAGTCACGGCGAGCCCCCAAAATGTATATCCTGGGGCGAGCCCCCAAATGTATCGCTTGCGTCTATCTAGCAAGGTTACTCTGTGGTATAACAAGGAAGCTGAGACTTCTGCAGTGTATAGATGTGCGTTTTACTAACAAAAAACTGCTGTACAAAACTATTACAATCTTAGGAAACAATACAAGACTGACAGATATCTATAACAAGCAAAATGCCTAGAAAATAGAACAGCCTAAAGTCTAACAGTACAAATACATTTAAAAGGGTTACTTAACTTCTGTTACTGAATGTTCATGATCTCCAATTGGCAATATTTCTTCTTAGAGACCAGGTTCTGTTCTTGTATCATGAGCGGCTTCTTCTGATCTTCAAAGCATGATGATGTGTGTCCTGATGTTACAGCATGATGTTTCATCCTCTGTGTCTCTACCCATCCATTTTATACCCCTGTTTGTTGACCAAAGCTAACAACCCACTAACAATCATTCTTTTCAGGTTGAGAGACTCTCCAAACCTGTTTACTGTAGCTGACGAGACAATGGGCTAACTAACCATTGTCTCCTCAAACTAAATCCTGTCATTAATATAACAGTCATTGTTTTTCAGGTTGAGAGACCCTCCAAACCTGTTTACTGTAGCTGACGAGACAATGGACTGTTGCTAGCTATCTAACACCATTGTATGAAAACAGCATTTGTTTGAGAATTCTACTCAAACCAGAGAATCTGATCAACTAAACTTGTAATTTCTCCCATGTAATGTTAGGTCTGATGTATAAAAAAACATATTTTAACAAACGCAACACAATCCGAAGGTCTGTACTTTGCCTGTATGCTGTACTATAAAGAAAAGAGGAATTTAACTTGCCCATAAATTCCATTTCTTTTGGGCATGTTAAGTATAGTACAGAATGTAAGGCCACCCTCTCTTCCCTACATTGGTTACTCTGCATTGCTTGCTACAAAATCAAGGACTTGCAGAGTGGGGTAGGACTATAGGGGAAGCGTCCAGGGAGTGTGTCCTTGAAAGCTTTTGCCAGTGTCCAATTAGATGAATGTACAAGCCTGTAACCCAGGGTCTATAAATACTTTGTGTCCTGTACTAAGCAGTAAATACAGAATTTACAGATAAGTCAAATTCCTCTTCTCTAATTATTCGGCCTAATGGGTAACGTTTTAATAGTGTTTACCGTTTAAAATTTGCCAGTACCCCCCCCAACCCCCCCCCCCCCCCCTTTTTTTTTTTTTTTTTTTTTTTTTTTTTTTTTTTTTTTATATATGCCTTACCGGAATTCCTTCTCTGCTTAGTGAGGTAGTGCTTAAAGACTCCTAACTTATAAAACTTACAAGTTCATTTAAGACTTTAGCTATGCACTTCTGGCTGCCAACAGCGCAAGCTGATCATTTGCCACCCCCGTTGCCATATCAGTGACACTCAATTGGTGCTTGGGTTGCCTCGATTTACTCATACCAAAAGATGAAGATGCTCACTTGGCAATGGAGGATTACACACGAGCGTGTGAGCGGGAACGCATGGGTCAGACAACAGTGAATCCACTGCAGGCCTTGATGGACCTCAAAGCTTTTCCCAAATTAATGGTGGTTACTTTGTTTCGGAGCAAGGTCTAACACAATATTGCTTCTGCCTCCCAACTTGAGCTTCCTTACTGGCATGCACCATGTAACCTGTTTGTAAGGTAAATTTAACTATCACATTTACCTATCATTATATTGATCTCTTCCAATGGCTATTGCCACTTGCGAATCAGCAGGTGCTGTCAATCTAGAAACATAGCAAAGTGATGGCAGAAAAAGACCCAAGTGGTCCATCGAGTTTGCCCCCTTTTTTTTCTTACTTTAATACATCGTTTTGTATTTTTTGAGGATAGATCTGTTTGGATCTATGCCTTGCCTCCCTCCTTCTTTTGAGCACTACGCCTAGGACTGCATAGCCCCCACATGTTGAGAAATGTTCAAAAAAGGACCTTTTTGTAGAAAACCATTTCCTACTTTAGATCATGCAAAGTGGGCCTTATACAATGATTGGCCAAATCCTCCTGAGAGCTTTGAAGCCTTGTATCCTACGATGCAGAATTGAACAATAAATTGTCCACCTCCACTTTGGACCCAACCATTCTTTCATTAAATGCTCATTTCTGTTGAGGGTACCCCCTCTTAACATTCAGTGGATAGGCATTTTGGAGACTATTTTGAAGTCCCTGGCGGGCCCTGACTTCTAGCCAGCCATTGTCCCCTTTGCCCAGACCGTGGCTAGGTGGACTGGAAAAATCCATAATGAACATTTTTCTGATATAGATGATTCTAATCTTTCTTCAAGATTACAGCTACAACATGGAAATTGTGACCAGTCAGGTCTCCAGAATGTCTTCACTTTCTGTACATATGCAAAGTCTACTATGGCTTTAAAGTGGTTGTAAACCCACTTTTTGGATTTCTACTTATAGGTAAGCCTAGAATAAGGCTTACCTATAGGTAGTGGAAATATCTCCTAAACGTGCGCCGTTTAGGAGACATTTCACTTCTAGTCCGCTGAAAATTCCGACGGCGCATGCACGAGAAAGAAACAAAACTAAGTGCCGTTTCTTTCCTAGCCTGTGCCGTTAATCACGGCTCCCGTGCGCATGCGCGGGAGTGACGCCATGCGGCTCCGGCATGCGGCTCCGGCAAACCAGAGAGCTGGAGTCCGCGGCCCGGAAGGAAGAGGGACGCTGCCTACATAGGGGACATCGCTGGATTCTTTTGCAGGTAAGTGGCACATAATGGGCTAGTATGCAATGCATACTAGCCCATTATGCTTTTCCTTTGCAGGCTTTGCGGCAAGCAAAAGAGGAAGTAAAACCCATCTCTTTAAGAGTACAGTAGGTGCCGCCGATATTGTGTTTGCAGCGCAATCCTGTCGCGGTGGTTCCCGGCGACAGGCTTCTCTAACCAGCATGATCCCGTCGCGCTGGTTCTCGCGCTGGCTGCAATTCGGAAAATGTCACATTTTCCTATAGTAGCGATCGAGAGAGATCAGCGACAATGTCGCCTCTCTAATGAGACCTGCATGCCTTCAGGGGCATACCAGGCCCTTAGGTCTGGTAGGGATTTTAAGGGGAACCCCCTGCACAACGGTCTTACAAGCGCACTTTTTTTGGAAAAAAATCACTTTGTTGAAAAAAAAAAAAAAATAAGACAACAGTTAAGTTAGTCCAATTTTTTTATATATCGTGAAAGATAATGTTATGCCGAGTAAATTGATACCCAACATGTCACGCTTCAAAATTGCGCCCGCACGTGGAATGGCATCAACCCTTTTCCCTCAAAAATCTCCATAGGCGACATTTAAAAAATTCTACAGGTTGCATGTTTTGCGTTAGAGGAGTTCTATGGCTATAATTATTGCTCTCGCTCTACCGATCGCGGCGATACCTCACATGTGTGGTTTGACCACCGTTTTCATATGCGGGTGCTACTCACGTATGCGTTTGCTTCTGCGCGCGAGCTCGTCGGTACGGGGCGCTTTAAAAAAAAAAAAAAAAATGTTCTTTATTTTTCTTGATTTTATTTATTTTTACAGTTTTATTTTTTTTTTTTACTTTTTTCACTTTTATTCCTATTGCAAGGAATGTAAACATTCCTTGTAATAGAAAAAAAGCATGACCGGTCCTCTTAAATATGAGATTTGGGGTCAAAAAGTCCTCAGATCTCATATTTGGACTTAAATGCAAAAAAAAAAGTAATATAAAAAGTGACATTTGAAAAATGGGCGGAAGTGAAGTTTTGACGTCGCTCCCACCCTGCTATGGTATAGACGGGTGGGGGCCATCTTAACCTTACTCGTCTCTATACCCAGCCAACGATAGGACCCAATCGCCGCTGCCAGCGGCTCTGGTAAGCGGCGGAGGGCGCGGGAGAGCATCGGGAGGGGTGGGGGCACCTCTCCCGCCGCCGATAACGGTGATCTTGCGGTGAATCCGCCGCAATGACCACCATTATCGGAATTATGACTGGCGCCTGAAGAGATGGATATCTCAGTTGTGGCAGCAGCTGCTGCCGTTACCAAGAAATCCCTCTTCAAAATCAGGACATACATAGTCGTGCGCTGGTCGTAAAGTGGTTAAAGAGGTGGTCCCGTGGGAGTCTATGCCAGGAAGTGGGTGCAAAAAACAAAAAAATATTAAAAGCCAGCAGCTACAAATACTGCAGCGGCTGACTTTTAATAAATGGACACTTATCTGTCCCAGGGTCCAGCGATGTCGGCAGCTGAAACCGATCAATCGCTCGACTCTCGGCAGCTGCGTGTGTGTCCCAGAAGACAGCGCGGGGGGACGGGAAGAGGCGTAGACTCCCTTTTTAACACTATAGCGCCTGTAAAACGCCCTCAGTGTGAAAGGGGTCTTAGAACCACTGTAAAGCAAGGCCTGTGGCGCCCTCCGGTGTGGCCCGCCACGGCTTGCTCTATGATGGCGGGTCGGCGAGCCCAGAATCGTGGGTTCCCGACCCGCCATCTCCGAGCATCAGTGCGAAGTACGGAGCCGCCGCTAGAGGAAGCAGAGCCGATGCTTCAGGTATAGCGCCGGCTCCGTCACAGGCGGAGTGATACCATATGTGACTAAAGGCTGTAATGTAACAAAATAGGCAAAAAGCCAAGGGGGGTTGAGGCCATGCCAGCGCACTGCTCAAGTGTGTAAGCAAAGTTGTGTCTCAATAACACAATCTACATTGTGTACACCTGACATTAGGCTGGATGACGTTTGGAGAAAAAGTAAAAGGCAAGGAAATTGTAATAGTAAGTAAAGGGGAAGCCTTTACTCCCATACTTCCTCATTCCCTATTTACTTCATTAAAAATATAATTATTAGATGACATTTACATTTGTAATTTGCAACATTTTTACTGTAGCACTAAGCTCCAGAAAATGAAAGTCCTCCTTTGTAATGGGCATGTGGCCGCGCTGCAAGGGTTAAATGCTTGTTTAGTCTAGGGGACGGTAAGAGCACTTTACTTATCCACTCCCCACAGTAAACAATACTCCCCTCTGCTCCAGCAGTGGGCTGCCCCTTGCGTCCAGTGCAGGGCTGCGGGCCCTGAATTGGTCTTGATGACGTCAGGACTTGGACCGCCTAAGAGGAGGCTGAACGGAATGATCAAGCAGTGCAGAGGAGCCTGTAGGAGCAGAGGATCAGGTAAATAAAACTACTTTTCATGGTCCCCTAGTCATAAACCAGAAGATATCTTCTGCAGTGGGCACAGCTCCACTGCAAAGGGAGTCATTTTTACTGGAGTTCAGCTTTAAGAGTTAAAAACTGTGGTATGTTTAATAATTTCACGACTAAAACTATTTTATAGTTGAATACTATGTACTTATTTAAAATTTCACGTCAGTTGAATTAAAAAAACATGTTTTTGTTCCACTGCACAGAAATGAATCCCTTAAAGAACTAAAGCAGAGAGTAGTAAGGGCCGAACTGGAGCTTTTGGATGTGCAGCGCTGGATGTGTTGGCAGTTGTGCTGGAAAACTCAACAGCAGTGCATGGAGCAGCATTCCTTCGCCACCTTGCATGTTGAATCAGCAGAACATTCTCAAGCTATGGCTGGCTTTAACCTGTTATCCGCTCTTACTGAAGTAGAAGAGAAGTACCTGGAAATAAAGTCACAGATTCAGTCTGGCATGCCCCTTGATTCCTTGGTTCCTTTGAGTATGCAAGTAAGATCTGTTTTCTAAGACTTCTTTTCATGCTGTTTTTTTGGATTGGGGGAAAGGATTAGAGTTTCTGTTGTGTTTGTATTTGTATCTCTGTTGGGGTAATTTCCCCTTTACTTGTTTCATGACATGAAATGATGGAAACCTCACCAGTGGGGGCAAAGAAAAAAAAAACAGGGCGAGAGGGTAAAACTTCTGACAATGTTCTCATTGCTGTCTGCTCATTCCTATGCAAGTTACTATAACAGTCTGAGTGATTTATATTTTAGTTTGAGCACTGCAGATTCAACCACCGCCACTCCCCAAAAAAACTCCAGTGTGTTACAAATTTTTTTTTTGGAACTAAAAACTCGACTTGTACTACAAAATGGAAATATATTGACAAGCAGTACAAGAACAATACAAGTCCACACTGTAGTTAGCTACAATGTCCAAAATGATCTATACATATCATCTATATAAAGTTCCCATCCTCTTCCTGTTCTCCCACTGTGTCGCACTCTGGACAGTTATTCACCTTCTAGCTACCTATCCTTTCACAAAAGAATAGCTAGCTCTGAAAATATTCTGAGATGACTGGTGGTTTCACATCAATTCAGAATCTTTTTATTGTAAATCGAGAAACCAGGTAAAGGTGGCTCCTCAGTTTTAGCTTTATTACAATACAATCTAAGAAATTAAAAGATCCACTAAGTACTCATAGCAATATCAAGCAGGCTCATAAGTATAGTTCTGCACTTGCTTTCCTTCCTTGATCATGCTCTGCCACCTTCTCTCGTGTGATGTAGATACATTACCATGTAAACTCCTCTTGACACACTGAATTACTCATATTTAAGGACTAGGTCTCAGTTACTACTGACTCCTTTTTATTTATTGTATGAGCTCTACAGAAATAGGAAGTGTAAGAAAATTTCCCGATTGGCGATCCCCACAGAAATTTTGATTATTTCCTGTGCTATTTTAAACTTTATAAAATTAGCTGGCTGGTAACAAACTTTAACCACCTGCTTACTGGGCACTTAAACCCCCCTCCCCTCTTGCCCAGACCAATTTTCAGCTTTCGGCGCTGACGCACTTTGAATGACAATTGCGCGGACATACAACACTGTACCCAAATGAAAATGTTATAATTTTTTTTCCCCACAAATAGAGCTTTCTTTTGGTGGTATTTTATCACAGCTGGGGTTTTTATTTTTTGCTAAACAAACAAAAAAAGATAGAAAAAAAAAAACACGTTTAATAGTTTGTTTATAAAACTTTGCAACCAGGTAATTTTTCTGCTTCATTGATATGCGCTGATAGGCTGCACTGGTGGGCACTGATAGGCTGCACTGGTGGGCACTGGTAGGTGACACTGATGTGCAGCACTGTAAAGGTACATTGTGGGCCCTGGCACCGTGGGCACTGACAGATGGCACTGCAGTCAATAGACGTCTTCCCGGCATCTTAGATCCGCGCTGTAGCCGTCATTCGGCTATAGCGCGGATCTCAGGTAGTTAAATTATTTAAATACATGAATCCTATAGAAGAGTTGCATAGTGGTAAGCAGAACAGTGGGAAAAGAAAGGTAAACTAAAAAGCTAGGAACAGTGGAGGAAGCTATGTAGCTATGGATAGTTTCATGGTAATATCAGTGAAGACTTGTGCTGCTAATCTATTATATTGTTTTAACCCAGGGCTCGACAATTCCCGGTCGCCCGGGCGCAATTGCGCCTAGAATTGGGGTCCTGGCGCCTGGGGCGACACAGCTGCGGTACCCCGTCAACCTGTGGACACCGACCCCCGCCGTGCGATTGCATCGGGCCGCGCCGGCCAGAAATTTAGGCTTTGCGGACTTCTGAAATCATCCTGTAATATGGCGCCATCTTGTGGTGGCCGTTGGTTTTGCAACACCTCTAACAATGCTAATGCAATGTTAACCACTGGGCACTTTTCAGCTTTCGGTGCTCTCACACTTTGAATGACAATTTCTCAGTCATGCAACACTGTACCCAAATGAATTTTTTGTCCTTTTTTTCACATAAATAGAGCTTTCTTTTTGTGGTATTTAATCACCCCTGGGTTTTTTATTTTTTGCGCTATAAATCAAAAAATACAGAAAATTCAGTAAAAAAAAAAATGTTTTGTTTCTATTAAAATTTATTGGCAGAGTATTGCACAGTGCTGGCAGAGTATTGCACAGTGCCGGCAGTGTAGCTGTCACTGACCAGCGCTGTGGGCACTACACATCCAGCCCACAGCGCTGGTCCCATCTCTCCCCCTCTCAGCTTCTCCCCTCTCACTGTAACGATCGATACAGAGAGGGGAGGGAGGAACCGGCGTCATGACGTGATGCCGGTTTGTGTACATGTGATCGCACAGTCATTTGACAGAGCGATCACGTGGTAAACGGCCGCTATCGGCGGCCGTTTACCGTGATGCACCGGGACCTGGCGGTCACGGATGTTCCCGAGTGCGCGCAGGAGCAAGGTTCTGGGAGGACGTCCTACGGTGCCCAGTGCCACCTGTCAGTCGTTGTCGTCGTAAAAAAAAAAAAAAAAAAAAAAAAACCTGGCTTCTAACTTTTTTAGCTGGCTCCTAGATTCCAAGCAAATTTGTCAAGCCCTGTTTTAACCGGTTCCCGAACGGCTCCTGTACTTTTACGTCGGCAGAATGGCACGGCTGGGCAAAGTAACATACCCGTACGTTACTTTGAATTTCCCGCCTTGCCCGCGCTCGCCTGCCGTGACCTCCATGACCGTGCCCGCAGTTCCCGAGGACTCGATCGACGCGGGGATACCCGCGATCGCGTCACGAAGCTCAAGAACGGGGAGATGCCGATGTAAACAGCATCTCCCCGTTCTGCCTAATGACAGCACGTCTGCTCCCAGTGTGTGGTGTCACACACAGCCACGCCCCCAGAGAGTGCCACACCCCCCTAGGAACACTTAACCCCCCCCCAGTGGTTAACCCCTTCACTGCCAGCGACATTTTCAACGCAATTTTATAGCATCGATCGCTGTATTAATGCCAATGGTCTCAAAAATGTGTCAAAATTGTCCGATGTGTCCGCCAAAATGTCGCAGTCCCGATTAAAAATCGCTGATCGCCACCATTACTAGTTAAAAAAAAAAAAAAAAAAATGCCATTAATCCCCAACGCTCCACTTGGATGGACATAACCTTTGAAGTAGGCTGCAGACAGATTTGATTTCTGCTGTATTAACTGACCATTGTACCATCTTGGAACCCCAACACTGCGACTTTCTCTCTCACTGTTGGATTATTCCTTTTGAACACACAAGTCTCTGAGGGAGTCTGGAGGGGGAGCGCCGCCAGGATGGGGGTCATGGGAGAAGTCAGACATGTGTGGACTGTGGAGAGGTGACTATAGGAAAACCAGAGCCACCAAGCTAGAGCCAACTGACTGATCCCAGCACGGTGCACCTGAGAGAAGATCTGCTGTCAGTGAGTATCCGAGGAATAGGAGACACCTCTGACATCTGGGAGATACCTGGAAGCTTGCAGTAATCCTTGGCACCTGGACATCCTCAGTGGGATCCTTGATCCAATCTGCTTTGTTTGACCCCCCTTAATAAGGGGGTCACCGGTGATCTGGTAAGCCTCCATCTTATTTGGGTGACTAGAGGTGACTGGTTTCTACGTGGTCAAATTTGCACGATTATAATCAAGTCACATCATATCATATATTTATTTTATTTTTTGATACTTATATGGACACTTTATTCACAAATGAATTTTGGAATTTATGAACTTTGTTGATTTTTTTCATCATATATATATTTTTTCATTGTACTTTTTCACAATTTTTTCAGACATATATATCTTCACTGATTTTGTGGTTTATGTATTTGATCGCTGTATTATTTGATTAAGTTTGAGCGCTGCACTTTTTCTTTCCTGCCCATGAATGGTTGTACCATACGGTCGGGCTGGCCATCACTTTGGACCGCGGCTTTGCAGTCTGCTGTGCTGGCTGTGGCACCGCCATCTTGCCTGTGGGCATTTGACATATATACTAGGGGTGCAACGGATCGTCGCCGATCCATGATCCGAACGGGCCACCCAGTTCGGATCGGCACACCCCGCGATCCGCGGAGCGCTCCGCGGCCTCGGCCTTAGGAAAGGCCGCGGCTTCGGCCTAGCTCTGGAGCGACGGCGGCCATCTTTGTACACCCGGCGGCCTTAGGAAAGGCCGCGGCTTCGGCCTAGCTCCGGAGCGGCGGCCATCTTGGTACACCCGGCCACTGTTTTTAATGTGATCGCTCCGTCAAATGACGGAGCGATCACTTGTAAACCCTGCATTACCCAGCCAATATCCTGCATTACCCTGCATATACTCTGCATTACCCTGAATTGCCCTGAATTACCCTGAATTGCCCTGAATTGCCCTGAATTGCCCTGAATTGCCCTGAATTGCCCTGAATTGCCCTGAATTACTCTGCGATACTCTGCATTACTCTGCGATACTCTGCCAATACCCAGCCAATACTCTGCGATACCCAGCCAATACTCTGCGATACCCAGCCAATACTCTGCGATACCCAGCCAATACTCTGCGATACCCAGCCAATACTCTGCGATACCCAGCCAATATTACAGTGGGGGAGATGACGTGGATATTACAGTGGGGGAGATTGATATTACAGTGGGGGACATGACGTGGATATTACAGTGGGGACTATATGGTGGCGGAATTTTCACAGGTTTTTGCAAATTCAATTATTATTTGCTGATCCGAAAATGATCCGATCCGTGACTCCTGATCCGAGGATCGATCCGATCCGTGAGTTTTTTGATCCGTTGCACCCCTAATATATACTGTTCGATTTACCTGGGAGTTCGTCTCCTGCGGGCGGGATTATGATAGGTGGAGGCTTTGCAGCCGGAGGCACCACTACGTTCCCGTTTGGATTTCTGCTTTTCCATTGTGTTTGGCTTTGACGCATGGGATAAGGCTGCTGCCGGTGGCCATCTGTGAGGGGCCCCATCCGGGGGCCTTTTTATTTTTTTATTTTTTTGAGGAGCTTTAACCAATGTTCTATGGGTGAGTGGCACTGAAACTGGGTCTCCCTTTTCAACATTTCATCTATAGTGGTGAGGAGTGGGTTTTTTTCCTCTCCCTCTTCTGTTGTACCTTGGGGGTGCTTGGTGCCCTGCCCCTTTTGTCAGTGTGGCTGCCTTGCATGGTTGTCAGTGTGACTGCTGGCATCTATAGCCAGAGGGGGGGGTCTTGGCCTTTATTCATCCGGACTTCCCCTGCCATGGAGGTGGTTGTCACCTTGCTAAAGGCCCGTACACACGATCAGACTTTTTGACAACCAACATGCAAATTAGCTGGTTTGGACCAACATCCGACCGTGTGTACGCTTCATCGGACCAACTTTTTCCAGGTTTCATCGGACTTTTGTTGGCCGTGCGAACGGACCAACTTTCTGCCAACAAAAGTCTGACCGCGTGTACAGAAAACCAACGGACTTTTGTCCAAAGTACAAACACGCATGCTCAGAACCAATGCAAAAGATCAGACAACAATATAGTAGTTGACCAAAGGTGGCGCTGGAGTATTTGAACGTCCTCTTTTGAAGTGTCGTCAGTACGTTTAACCACCTGAGACCCAGTACGTCATATGACGTCTTTTTGGTCTCAGGGGTATATCTGAATGATGCCTGTAGCTACAGACATCATTCAGATATTGCCGGTTTCAGCCTGGCGATTCCCTGCACCATAAGAACGATCATGTTCCGCCGCTTGATCGTTCTTACGGGCGGCGGGAGGGGACACCCCCCCCCTCCCGCCGCCCTCCGGTGCTTCTACCGACTCACCGCTTCCATCGGTGAGTCGGACTCGGGATCCGCCGGCACCGGATGATCATAGAGATTTCCGGCGGACCAGATGGTCGCCGGAGTCTCTATGATCGTTCGGAGGCCGGGCGCGATGTTATGATGTCACGCCCGGCCTCTGCATTCAAAAAACGGCGCCGCCTCCGCTGGGAAGCGGTGATCGTTTTTTTTTTTTTTTTTTTGATTTTAGGCTTCCCAGCCTAGAGGTGAGATGTGGGGTCTTATTGACCCCATATCTCACTGTAAATAGGTCCTATCATGTAATATTCCTATTACAAGGGATGTTTACATTCCTTGTAATAGGAATAAAAGTAATCAAATATTTTTTTTTTTTTTTAAATTTGTTGAACTAAAAAAATAAAGTAAAATGAACAATAAAAAAAAAAATAAAAAAAAAAAATTTAAAGCGCCCTGTCCCTGCGAGCTCGTACGCAGAAGCGAACGCATACGTAAGTCCCGCCCACATATGAAACCGGTGTTCAAACCACACATGTGAGGTATCGCCGCGAACGTTAGAGCGAGAGCAATAATTCTAGCCCTAGACCTCCTCTGTAACTCAAAATATGTAACCAGTAAAAAATGTTAAAGCGTCGACTATGGGGATTTTTAAATACCAAAGTTTGGCGCCATTCCACAAGCGCATGCAATTTTGAAGCGTGACATGTTGGGTATCTATTTACTCGGCGTATCTTCATCTTTCACATTATGCAAAAAAATTGGGCTAACTTTACTGTTTTTTTTTTTGTTTTTTTTTTTACAGCAGGAAACTGTTTTTTTTCTGAAAAAAACGCGTTCGAAAAATTGCTGCGCAAATACTGTGCGAGATAAAACGTTGCAACGACCGCCATTGTATTCTTTAGGGTCTTTGCTAAAAAAACATATATAATGTTTGGGGGTTCTATGTAATTTTCTAGCAAAAAAATTTGGAATTTTACATGTAGGAGAGAAATGTCAGAATTGGCCTGGGTCTCAGGTGGTTAAACGTCACTACGTTCATGTTGGTTGCCTAAAAAGTCCGACCGTGGGTATGCAATACCAACTTGGGGCCAACACCCTTTGGACAAAAATCCACGAGAAAGTTGGTCCACGGTCCGATCGTGTGTATGGGGCTTTATCCTTACATTTCACATTTCATCTTCCCGAGCTACATGGGCCTAACTGACCAGCTGGTCCTGGGCCTGAGGGGTGTGTACTGCACCTTGAATATGGCCCATTGCCCTCCAGCTTTGTGTCTGCTGTGGTGCACCAGTCAGTTTTCTGGCAAATTTGATCTATGATACACAAATCTAAGCCTGGGCGAGTTTATCTTTCTGAGGTGCGAATCTACTTGTTGCTCCCTTTTTGTTGACATTACTTGAGATCTTATTAGCGGGTAGATTACCTGTCTCCCACAATGCAGCATTGGTAAGGAGCAGTGCCGCCAGGCTCCCTGAGCAGATGGTCCCAGTCCTTCTGGGCTTCTGCAGGTGGCACAAGTTTGAAAGAAGAAAAAAGGTGCGTGACCTAATGCATGAATCAAGATAAAAAAATAAAAATACTACGTGTTCATGACTAAATAAGTTACAATATTCTCATTTGATAAAATTGTAAAAATTATTGCCCATACAAGGGTTAAAAAAGAATAATTGGCTAACGCGCTTTGAGGGGTTTCCTCTTCATCAGAGCCTTGAAAAACGAAAACTGGTCTGTATACTGTGGTAGGTCTATATAGAGAAACGACTGGATGGGAGTTGTATCACATGATGGATGGTACATTTCTATAGGCGGATTCTCCTTTATTCTAGTAGTATTTCCTTCCACATCGCAGCGCTCTCAGCACCGTAAGGAAAAGTGTATATACAGATTAGGGCTGCAACTAACGATTAATTTCATAATCGATTAGTTGGCCGATTGTTTTGAATAATCGATTTATCGGTTAATAACCTTTTTAAAAAAAAAAAAAGTGTGGTGTATAATTTAGTTAATATGTAAAGTTAAAAAAAAAAAAAAAAAGCTATTTATTTTTAAATATCTAATATGCAGTGGTAAATATAAATAACCAACTATATGGTTAGGGAGCAAAATATTTAATCCACTCTGAGAATAACAGACAGAGATATACTTTTTTTGGCCAATTAGTTGTTGGGCAGATTAAAAAACACAAATTGCTGCAAAAACACATTACATGCTTTTCTGCAGCTTCTCCATTGAAGTATATTGAACCAAAAAAGCACAGTTTTGCATTTACAAAAAACAGTCCCTGACCCTTTCCAAACGTCAGCGGTTGAAAAAAAGCATAGATATGACCGTGTCCCATAGTAAACCATGTAAATGAACTGTAGTGCGTTTCTGCAAAAAGCACCAAAAAACACATAGGTGTGAACCATGCCTAAGACGTTTAGTAACATAATGGGGGTTAAAAAAACTAAAATTGACCCTTTAAAGTACAAGAAAGAATCGGATAATCACTACTGTAGGGGTTAATTTTTTTACTGTAGAACTGTGAAAGTAATATTTACAGTAGCAATTATTTGCTCTTTTTGTACTACAAAGGGTTAATTTTAGTTTTTTTAACCCCATTATGTTACTGGCCGATTAATCAATTAATTTCATAATCGATTCGTTGTCGATTAGTACCCTAATACAGATGTTGTCGTCTAGTGATAGTGTTGGTCTTCAACCTACCCACTGGCTGGTTTAGATGCTACAGCTTGTGGTCAGTGGCTAAATGCCCGAGTCGTTCCTTGGTCGACCCTGCGATTCTGCTGCCCGGATGCTGTGTGGTGCTGTGTATAGTCTTTGTGTAAACGGGACATCGGTCCCACACACTGAGTGCCACTGCTGCTTAAGCAGTGCCACCTACCAGTGCCAATCAGTACTGCTAAGCAGTGCTACCTTTTAGTGCCCCCCATCAGTGCCCTTTATCATATTAGACTCATCAGTACCTCCTGATCAGTGGAACCTATCAGTGCCCATCGGTGCAGTCTCATCAGCGCAAATCAATGAAGGAGAAAAATTACCTGTTTGAAAAATAACAAACTATGAAAATTTATTTCCCCCCCCCCCCCCCCCAAAACATTTTGGGGCTTTTTTTGTTTAGCAAAAAATAAAAAACAGTAGTGATTAAATGCCAAAAAAGCTCCATTTGTGTGAAAAAAAATGATCAAAACTTGTAGCATGACCGCGCAATTGTCATTTAAAGTGTGACAGCGCTGAAAGCTTAAAATTGGCCTGGCCAGAAAAGGGGTTATAAGTACAGATAGCAAGTGGTTAAAAAGCTGACTTGGTTTATTTTCTGAATAACTGCATTTCACCTTCCTAGTGTAAGAAAATTACTTTCAATTGGTAAAGCTACACACTTTTTTTTTTTTTCCTTTTCCGGGGAAAAAAAAACATGTTTTTTTTCATGGCTTCAAAATTCAAAAGTTTTACATCTCTAGTCCCGTGACATGTGGGTACATCACCCGGTGGCAAGTGGTTAAATAAATCCTTTTGTCAGGCTTTCTTATTTTAGAGTTTTTACTCTAGGTAATTGTTCTCTCTCTGCACTTAAAGTTTACAGTAACGTGTATTTATGCATTCTTATTTTTAATTTCAATTATTATTTGTTTATTCCTAGCTCACTAAAGTGAAAACCCCGCCTTAGTAAGTATCCACTTGTAATACTGACAGAAGTCAGTTTTTCAGAATAGATGTTTTTAAACCGTGTTTTGTGGTAATAATTGATATATATCCCTGTTTTACAGTAACCTTTTGAATCAGTGCTTTATGGAAACTTGCAAGATCGGAATACAAAAAGGGTCTGCCGCTCATTCTGAGGATTTACAGAAAAACAAACCTGTAGGAAATGTAAAGTAGTAGTCTGTCACCTGTACACTGTAGTTTTATGAATGCTTTATTTTTGCTAATTTGCATATTTTATTTTTGTGTTAGAATCGTGCAAGCACTTGTCTTCTTAGTACACCTAAGGATCTGCAGAAAGAAATCAGAGGTTTGTGAACTTGTATCTTCTTGCTTTGTGCATAGCCTTTTTAACAGCAGCTTCCATGTTGCTTCAAGCATATGTTCGATATATTTCAAATGGACATTTTTTTCCATATCTTTATATACAAATATCTACCCCTGTTTGCTTAGTGCTGTCTTAAAGTAGTTGTAAACCCTTGCATATACCCAGTAAAGTGAATAGCCTCAGATGATACACAGAGATGAAACAAATCGTCCTACATAAGTTTTACTTGTTTATCTGCAGTCTACTTTTTTACATCCCTTACAAATCCTTCATCTGTCAGGAGCACAGAGGAGGGGGTGGGGAGCTGCAGTTAGAGCTGTTTGAAGGAAAGGGACACACCCCCTTTATACACACACACACACAACATAGAAAGGAAGGAATGATGCAGAGCTGTGTTGTGAACAGGCAAGCAGTGTGCTCTGCTTCCTCCCCCGTCACCATTTTATCTCTGATGGCAAAGGCACACTTTGGAGAAAGACAAGTAAACACTACAGATATGCAAGGTGTGTCCAGAATATAATGAGAATTAAGTTCCTACACTCGAGAAGGGCTCTGTGAAGGGAAAAGCTAGCCAAGGTAATTTGGGGTAGGGTGGCAGGTATACGTTGGAACACTGATCAGTTGCATTCCAGCCCTGTCAGAGTTGAGACATTCTTTTTTGTGACACCGTGTTCAAGTGCCTTGTATTAAGAAAAATGCAAGTGCGTTTGGAACAGTGGTATGTAAAAAAAATGTTGTGGGAAAGCTTATGGAGAAGCTGCGCTATTATCTGCACAAGTGTACTGATGGCACAAGGCCTTCAAGGAAAGACTATAAGGTGTTTAAGACGAACAATGATCGGGACACCCCTCTTCATTATAAATGGGACAGAATGTGAATGCAGGGAGGTCTGTTCTCAACCGTGATTGATTGATTTAAGAATGATTGCAGAGGAAATGGGAATTGCCAAATAAATTGTTCATGAGATCGTGGCTCAGGCTATAAACATGAGAAAAGTGTGTGCAAAACCTGTTTTAAATAACTTGTCACCTGATCAGAAGAAACACTGTCAACTCGTTTGCCAAGACCTGATTTTTTGAGTCGCGTGATCACGAGATATGAAAGGCAGGCAGTTTTATCTAATCTAAACTAATCACCCAGTTTTTCCTGTGATCTTGCTGCAGGTGACCCTTTTGCCATTAGGGCTCTTTCAGACTGGCAGCCGGTAAGGGTTTGGAGAAAACAGACGCCTGAGCCATGGTTTTGCTGTTCATCCAAATTGTAAAGTTGTGCTTTTTAAGGACGGTTCCCGCACAGTATTTATTACGTAATTTTTAACGAGGATATTTTTAAGATACAAAATCAATCTATATGACACAACATTCAGGTTTGATAAAGTGGATTTGCACTGATATGTTTATCATCTGATTGCTACTGGGAAGAGAACAAATGGGTTAGTGGAAGGTATGGGGGAGATAAAAAGGAAAAGCATAGGGGAATGGGCCAATCAAACTTGCATGTAATTTGTCACAAAAATAAAGCAATAGCTTAAAATATTGTTCAGTGACAGTCCATGTCATGTGGTTGGGGAATAATAGCAGCAGTTTTTAGAAGGTAGCCCAGTTTGAAGATTTAAGAAGCGGCAAAGAAATCCCCTGGAGACACTGGGAAGATAAACAGAAGGCGTCACTCGAAGTGCAATAAATAGTGGAAATTTTAATGTAAAGGGTTAAAAATAGCTGTACTCACAAAGGTACAATGTCCAAAGGCATGTAATACTGAGATGGTGAGCCTGATGTCCATGGAGGGTGTAGAAAAAGCGATTTCCGTATCCCGGATGGGCTGTCTTGTTGCCGAATCGAGCTGGGGCATTTACTGCTGACACTTCCTATTCACGGAGACAAGTGATCATACAAAATAGTTACATTTATTGGTTGACAAAAAACAAATATTTACATGAAATTAAAATACAGATTGCATTACATCTTGACAATTAATGGAAACGCCCACAAAATGGGAGTGTAGTACCTTTGGACGTAATACCACCATGATGACTTCTCGGTAGAATCAATAACCTTATAATAATTGACAATTAAACAGAACATCTGTATTTCACACGTCCAACCGTTACTATACTGCAGGTAAGTAAGTGGTTAACCATGTGAAATAAATTAGACGTTTGTTTGTCAATAAAAATGGCAACTATGAAAAAAGAAATATATAATGAAAAATTTTATTTTTTCAGAAAACAAATCTAAAAGGCGGTAATTGATTCGGGAGAACGATTATCAATAGTAGAATATTCAATGCATCAATATTTGAGAGAACATATAAGATATAATCAACATGGCATATTTACCCATTCCAAAATGGCTATTAGTCTGGATTGCTGGTTACGAGGATTTAAGATGGCTGCCATAGCTTTTAAAAATGGATACTCTTAAAGAGGATTTACTTCTTACGACCTCCGAGTTCCAAGGATCAGGTTTCAGCAATCTTCAGGAATGTTAAAATATGTATTCATGCATGAGTGTCAGTCTTTCTTGGAGTATGTGTATCTCCCAGTGTCCCTTCTCAGGGTGGGTCCCTGAGCCTCCCTCTCCATGGCATCTTTCTTGCTTCTTAAATACCCTTTTAGGCCCCATGCACATGAGACGCCGATGCAAACTCTGCTTAACCCATGTACACAGAGACCTACTCCTTCTAGGAGACGAACCCTGGCTTCTTTCTTGACTGCTTCACTGCCTGGAAGCAGTCAGAGCCATGGGACTAATACCACAAGGCTACTGCTGGCATCTGACAGATGGATTCCCTTTTTGTCCTGTTTGCTGGACTTAACAAGGGATACTCTTCTTCAAAGTCCACCATTAGAGCTGCACGATTCTGGCAAAAATGAGAATCACGATTCTTTTGCTTAGAATGAAGATCACGATTCTCAAAAAATAGACTCTGGGTAGCAGCCTTACCGTGCCCATGTCATTGCAGCCTTACCATGCCCATGTAATTTCAGCCTCACCGTGCCCATGTCATTGCAGCCTCACCGTGCCCATGTCATTGCAGCCTTACCATCGCTGTAGCCTCCCGCTGTGTCACGGAGCTGATTGTGAAATCATGTTCGGCCGCGCTGTGACAAAAGTCCCCGCCCTCCTCCTAGACAGGCTCGTGTGATAGACAGAACAATGGATCTATCACACGAGCTGGTCTGGGAGGAGGCCGGGACTTTTGTCATAGCGAGGCCGAACATTTCACAGCTCCGTGACACAGCGCTGATGACTGACGTCTGTTCCGGTTGCTGACGTCAAGTCCAATAGCCGCCATTTGCGTTCCACGCTGGTTACGTGGAACCTGCGGCGCTAAACAAAAAATCGCGGGTCGTCCAGACTTCAGATCGTGTGGGGGGGGTGAATCGAGATCGCGATCATTTCGCGATTATTCGTGCACCTTTATCCACCATTGGACAATAAATACAAAATTTGAGCTTACATTCTCAAAGAATGCGGGTGGGTGCTTTATGGACATTTTTGGTACCAAGCCACGATGGTCCTAGCGGTGTGTAAGGTGCCACCTGGTATTCTGTTTACGCTTTTTCAAAGTTTTACCATGTGAATGCCCAATCTGCTGCTGATGCAGCTTTTTTCCGCAAGGTTTTTGCAGCGGCTCCGATGTTGGGTTTTCTGCCCCCTATTGTTGCACCTGTTGGCACAATTCTGTTTCTTTGTCGCCCAACCTTTCTGATATTGAATTGGGGTCATCCTATGGTGTTTGCATAAAATATATATATATATATATATATATATATATATATATATATATATATATACACGCCCTCCTAAATTATCTCATGAAATTACACATAAATGTTTTATGCAGAATTAAAGAATTACAAAAATGAATATTAACAACAACTTTATCAGTGCAGCCTCACCTGTGCCCGCCATGGCAGCCTCGGCTCACCTGTGCCCGCCATGGCAGCCTCGGCTCACCTGTGCAGAATGCCAGTCCAAATAGTGTTCTGTTCTGATATCAATGGTGATTGAAACTTAAGCTTGAAAAATAGGCAATTCATTTACACTGCTATTGCTGTATCTGATAATGTAAAGCGATAATGTCTTTGTATTAAACAGGTAGAGTTAGTCTACTTAGAATGTGGGCCAATAAAATAAAATATACAACACATCATAGCATAGTACTATTTGTAAAGCAGACCAATAATCCCAATATGTAGCTATTTATATAGCCAATGCATAAAGCATAGGGCATAATGGCAATAACATGACTGCTTATTAGTTACATTCCTAGTTCAGATAACTAACCCATAAAGGCTCTTACCTGAGAATATTTCTGATATTGTAAACAGCATGGACGGGAAAAGAGGAGGAAAAAAGCTTTCTCCTCTTAACCAGGGACGCACAAATATCCCCACTAATGGTAGAGGACCAGAACTTGTAACATTTTAACAATAAAATGAGTAATCTCAGATTGTAATACAGAAATCATCTCCAAATGGATATATACCGTATATACTCGAGTATAAGCCGAGTTTTTCAGCACATCTTTTTGTGCTGAAAGTGCCCCCCTCGGCTTATACTCGAGTCAAGCACTTTTCTGCAGCAAAAAAAAAAAAATTCCGACCCGACTTTGGGGCCCCGTATCTCGGGGCCACATGGGTCTAGGAATCCCAAATTGGTGTGCCAACCCAGTGGACCTAGCACTATAACATATCCAAAGATGGGGTTCCTAGCACTAAGTGGCCCCGAGATACAGGGCCCCAAAGTCGGTTCAGAAAATGTCATTCTCTGCTGCAGCAAAGTGCTTGACATTTTCTGACCCGAATTTGGGGCCCCATATCTCGGGGACACTTGGAGCTAGGAACCCCAAATTTGGCATTCAAACCCAGTTGAACTAGCACTACAACATATCCAAAGATGGGGTTCCTAGCACTAAGTGGCCCCGAGATACAGGGCCCCAAATCGGTCAACTGTGTCCATCTGCATGGGCACAGTGAGGCTGCAAATGGGCATCGTTGACCCTCTTTTCCACTTAGGGTAGCTGCGCATTTCCCACCCTAGGCTTATACTCGAGTCAATAAGTTTTCCCAGTTGTTTGTGTTAAAATTAGGTGCCTCGGCTTATATTCGGGTCGGCCTATACTCGAGTATATACGGTAATTGATGATATATATTTGGTGAGTGTGCAACCATTTACAACATCCCCGCCGGTATCGGGTGTGAATACCTTGTATATCGGCATGGGCAAAAATATTGCGCACACTCAGCAATGATGTTCATAATGCTGTTGATCCATACAAGGTATAGGGGAGTACATTTATACATAAACAAAAACGGACAAATACTATTGACATAAGAGAAACATATATAAAAAAAAAAAATACATGATAAATTATAAATGATGGAAGATAATAAATGAAACAATATAATAAAGCAATATAAATGATATAATACCTTGTACTAGATACTGTATAAAAACGATAAATCACAAAAAGGGTTTGAATGTGTGATGTGTTTAGCCCCGGAGGGTAGGTGGCCCTTTGCTCAAAGATCTATTTTGCCTCTCTTTGAAGGACCTTTTTATCAAAGTTCCCTCCTCATTCAGGCTCAAGAATAACCTCTAGTGCTGAAAAAGAGATATAGGATGTGTTATAGCTATGGTACAATCCCACATGCTTACAAATGAGAGTATAGAATAATCCCGCATCCAGATATTATAGATGATCCTGGATTCTTTTAGCAAAGGGACGCTTCGTTTTCCCGATTTATAGAAAGCTCCGCACCGACACAGATAGACTATGCCAACGGTGCGACAGTCAGCATAGCCCTTTAGCCTATGAAAACCTCCCCTTGGAAGTGGACATCCCACACCTTCCCTGATCCAGGGGCATTGATCAGATTGACTGCATTTGTAAGTGCCTCTTCAGGAGTGGGGGCATCAGGGGAAAGGTGACTGGACAAGGCTGTCCCTGATAGACTGTGATCTTCTATACACAATTTGCGGTCTATCTGCTACATATGTTGAAATGATAGGGTCATCAGACAGAAAATGCCAGTTGTTACCAATCAGTCTCCGAAATATCTCCTGATGGTTAGTAAATGTTGTAAGTTTAGTGGAGACATGTGTTTCACGAGTTTTAGATTTAAAAATTAGGGATTGGCGTGTGTTCGCCAATGTTTCGCCCTTTTGTATGCGTCCTTGAGAACTTTCTTACTATATCCTCTCACTTGTAGCCTGGAATATAGTGTCTTAGCCTCAAGCTCAAAATCACAGTCTCTGGCACAATTGCGGTGCAATCTAAGGTATTGGCTAAACTGTATACTGCGCACTAAGGAACGGGGATGTGAGCTTGAGTAATGCAGTATCGTGTTACCTGCTGTCTCCTTTCTATAGAGACTGCTGTAAATTGTACCATCATGATCAATAAATAGGCGTAATTCGAGGAAAGGTATACTCCTTGTATCTGATTGAATTGTAAACTTTAGGTTGAATTCGTTCAGAGACAAGAACGACATAAAATCAGACAATTCATCAGTAGTGCCAGTCCAGATGAGCAGCACGTCATCGATATACCTCAGCCAGAGTAAAATGTGGCGGAGGTATATCAATGCACTGTCATCGGAAAATAAGGCTCTTTCCCACCCACCCCAGGTACAGGTTGGCGTACGATGGGGCACACACAGTCCCCATCGCTACCCCCTGTACCTAGAGGCAAGTGGAGCCATTGAACATGAAAATGTTGGTAGTGGGTATGTGTTCCAATAAGGTAGTTATGAACTGGCACAACTTCCAGTTGAGAGAGAGAAACCTTTCTGCCATTTGTATGCATAGCCACCTGAGAAGGCTATTTGGTCCTTATAGAGTTTTTGTGTCTGTCACCGGAATGTTGGCAGTTCTCCTTGGGGCTGTGCAAGCCCTGTTACTTCAGGGTGTGCTTGTCCTGGTTACAGTGGGTACAGAAGCTCAGAATGGAGTCCATCCGCACGTTGGTGGCGTCCCTTCACTGATGCTTAATTATGCTCCAATATGTGCCAGACACCAACACTTAGTTTTACTGTGGGAGAAGAGCATTATCAGCTTGTGGTGTTGACCCTTGGTCTCTCCTCCGCTCCTCGCGTATTCACAAGGTGTTGGCCTCAATTCTGGCGTTGTTACGTCAGCAGGGGTTTGCGGTCTGAGGGGCGACGTAGCTCGCTATACAGACCACAGATTGCAGTTGGCTTCTATACTACCTGAAGTATGCTCCGGCTCCTTCTAGAAAATTGGATTATCTGGGCCTGACTCTGGTTTCATCTCTAGTGTTTTTTCCTTTCCTCTGGACAAACTACAGTAGTTGCATGCTGCGCTTCAACTACTGTTGTCTCGCAGGTGGGCTCCCTGCGGTCCTGCATGTGGGTGTTGGGCCTGATGGTATATACCTTCGAGGCAGTTCCATTTACGCAGTTCCATACGAGCTCCCTTCAAGTGAGATCCTTGCGTAAAATGCCGAGGTCTCTGGGCTATCAGATTTGGCTGAGCCCAAAAAACGGGGGTCCCTGGTCTGGTGGCCTCGCTCTTCGGGATTTCGGCAGGGCACATCCTTTCTCCCCTTGTATTGGACAGTGGTCTCCTCCAATGTCAGTCTGTCCAGGTGGGGAGGTGTCCTGGGACTGGGTTCTGCTCGGGTCGTTGGACGCTGGAGGCATCCGGACTGACCATCAATATCCTGGGACTTTGAGCAATCAGACTATGTATGGATCATGGCGGTCGACTTCGGGGGCTCCTGGTATGAATCCAGTCGGACGATGCCACAACTCTGGTCTATGTCAATCACCAGGGCTGAATGAAGAGTGTGTTGGCAGCCCTGACAGTATCCAGCAACCTCTGGTGGGCAGAACGCCTTGTTCCAGCCATCTCCGCCATATGCATTCTAGGAGTGGAAAACTGGCAGGAGGTTGCCTCAGTCGGCTAGTGTGGGTCCATAAGGTGGTCCCTTCACCAGGATGTGTTTCATCGGATATGTCTACGATTGGGCACTCCAGAGGTATACATGTTGGCGGCCCAGCTTAACGGAACAGTACTGAGGTTTCTGGCAAGGTCACGGATCCTCTGGTAGATTCTGCAGACGCTCTGGTGGGGCCGGTGTAGTTGGAACTACGCCTCTCCTCCTCAAGCTTTTGCGCAGGTTCTAGGCCGAAGGGATTACAGTCATTTTAGTGGGTCTTGTCGGTCTTGGTACGCTGACACGTTGCACTTGGTCGCTGACGTCTCTTGGTGACTGCCTCTCAGGGAGGTTCTACTGTCCCAAGGCTGATCTTCCATCCTGCTTCAGTCACTGGTTTTGCAGGCCTTGCTGTTATGAGCAAGATGCTGAAGTTACAACGCTGCTGAAGGCTAGGAAGCCTTCCTCTAGGAAGATTTACTACCGGACGTGGATAACATACATATCCTGGTGTGAGGCGCTTGACATTTACCCTCGTTCTTTCTCTGTGGCTCGAATTTCGACCTTCCTTCACGGGGGGGGGGGGGGGGGGGGGGGCGGTAGCAGAACCTGGCCTTGAGTACCACCAAGGGCCAGGTGTCAGCCTTGGAGGTTTTCTTTGGCGTCACCTGGTCCGCACTCCCTGGTGTGTACTCTTAATCAAGGGGTTAGACCTCTACCTCCTTTGGTGCGGTCTCTTCTACCACTGTGGGATCTGCTTTTGGTGCATTCCGGTTCTACAAGAGCCTCCCTTTGAAAATATATACAGGAGGTTCCTCTGCTTGCTCTGTACCAGAAAGTGGCTCGGAACTGTAGGCGTTACCATGTCATACTACTCACCTGGTGATCAATGAAGTGGTTCTTCGCCCTTGTCCGTGGTTCCCTCTTCTGATTCCTTTTGACTAAGGACATTGTATTTCCTTCCCTGTGTCCCAGGTCAAAATGTCCTAAGGGTTTTATCTTGCATGCCCTGGAGTTGTTCAGGCGATTCAGGTGTATTTGGTAGAGGTCGACCGATATATCGGCAGATATTTGCAGTTTTTTAATTAATCGGCATCGGGCGATTGTGCTGATAAAAAAAAAAAAAGGCCGATTTTATATCTTCAGGGCGACTTGCAAAAGACTTCTGTACTAGAAGTCAATGCAAGTTGCCTGAAGTGTTCTGTGGAGCACTTGTCTCCTCTCTGGGCATTCTGCCAAGAAAACACCAACTAGATACAATGTTTCTACTTATCAATGAACTGAACTCCTGTAGGAGTTCTCAGTTTAACCATTTAAAGACTAAATCTTTTCTGAAAATCACGTAGAACCCCCCAAAATTATATTTATTTCTTTAGCAGAGACCCTAGGGAATAAAATAGCGGTTGTTGCAATATTTTATGTCACACAGTATTTTCACAGCGGTCTTTCAAACGCAATTTTTTTGGAAAAAATACACTGATTAAAAAAAAATTAAATAAAACAGTAAAGTTAGCCCATTTTTTTTCGTCCAAAAGTTTTGAGCACCTGTTTTTGTGTATTTAATATATAGTTTTTTTTTATCTAAATTTATACATGTGAACTGATTTGGAGGTTTGTTTTGTTTTAATAAATGTTTTAAATGTAAGACATTTTCTGTATCATTTATTACTTAAGGCTTCTTTCACACTGGAGCGGGCAGGCGTTGACGGTAAAACGCTGCTAGTTTTAGCAGTGCTTTACTGTAATTTTAGCGGCGTTATTCGGCTGCTAGCGGGGCACTTATAACCCAGTTAGTGGCCGAGGAAGGGGTTAAATGCGCCCGTGAAGCGCCGCTGACAAATCGCTTCGGCAGTGGTGCCCATGCATTTCAATGATGCTGCTTGCTGGACTTTTTTAATGTCCTGCCAGCACATCGCCTCAGTGTGAAGGCACTCAGGCTTTCACACAGACTGCAGGGGAGCCGTTTTATCCCTTTTGTGGGGTCACCAGTATGGTATTTGTATATTGAAATCAAATCCCCTCTCAAGCGTCTCTTCAGAGAAAATAAGTTCAGTGCTCGCAACCTTTCCTCATAACTAATATCCTCCAGACCCTTTATTAGCTTTGTTGCCCTTCTTTGTACTCGCTCCATTTCCAGTACATCCTTCCTAAAAACTGGTGCCCAGATCTGGACAGCATACTCCTCGGAAGTGACGCAGAGGTCGCAAGCTCGCCACTCATCTTTTGAATATACCCTGTTTGCTATCTAGATGTGAGTACCTGTCTACTTGTTTAATAAAGCTGTTTATGTGCAAAACTACTACACCATAGAGGTCCCTTACTTTCTCCCTGTACATGAACCTACTCTGATTATGCTGAACGGTGCCTGGCCCCCTTTTACTGAGAAAAAAGCATCCAGCCCTGCTCACCATATAGGCTTCCTTGTTACTGGAAACGCAGAGAAACGACCGTAACACCCTGGCCCTGAGTGAACATCTCCCTGGTATTAATCAACGCTGCTTACCTTACAGCAGTACGGTAAGAAGTTAGGACACCCACAGGTGTCCCCAGCACTGAAAAAGCACAGCAATTTAACCACAGTGCCACCTTGTGCCTGCTAATCAGCACCCTTATACCTGCACTCTACACCTTTGAACCACTGGAACCCTCAGATTATACCATACCACTCTGCACTTTGCATATGTTTTATATGAACATTTGGCACTGATTTATTTTATCTCAGTTTATTTATTGATTTAATTATTTTCTACCGCTTTAGAGCACCATCCATCCATTCACTGTTTTACTTGCTGGTTTTATTTTTCACCGATTGGTTGAAATATACACACATCAGTCACCATATTTGCTTGTATATCACTGTTCATCTGATGTTTAGACATAGATGCACAACAGTCACCTTTACCTCTGATTTTATTGATTGATTTATTGGTTTTGATATTTTTAGCCATCGATGCACTAATGTCACTTTATTGCGTATATCCCCCCCCCCCCCCCTTTTTTTTTTTTTATTGTGCTGACTACTATTATCCAGCGGATCCATCTCACCAGTGGTTCCATGCAATTTCTGTTGCATGTTTAGTTCACATTTTGTTGCATATTTAGTTTACTTAGCTAGGGGGGATTTATTTATATTATATGCGTTCGACTGTTTACTGTACAATATTCCTTTTAAAGTTATTAGGAAATCCATATTGTTACAGTATTGGGAGCGCGACACCATTTATTGATTCCTTTACATACTCCAGGTGCAGCCGGACCAGAGTCTTGTAGAGCGGGAGAATTATCGTTTTATCTCTGGAGTTGATGCCCTTTTTTAATGCATGCCAATATTCTGTTTGCTTTGTAAGGCTGCATTCACACCTGAGCATTTTGTCGCCTGAAGCTACAAAACGCTAGAGGGGAAAAAATACATTCTCTATGGAGATGGTTCACATCTCCACTCCAAAACGCCTAAAGCCCTACGCCTGAAGCTCAAACAAGTGCCGGACCCTTTTTTGTTTCGCTCGAATCGGGCAGATTTGGGCGTTTTTTCTTCTTTTTACATTGGATACCTTTTTGCTCTGCACAAAATCACGGCAAAAAAAAAGCTGCAAAATCACGGTAAAAAAGGCTGCAATTCACGCAATTTTCTGCCTGAAAGCGCTACGCTCAGGTGTGAAAGCAGCCTTGGCAGCAGCTTGGCATTGCATGCCATTGCTGAGCCTATCATCTGTTAGGACAACCAGGTCCGTTTCCATCCTAGATTACACTTTCGCAAAATTCTACAACGTGGATGTGCTGGCATCTGAGGATGCTTCTTTTGGCCCGAAAGGTGATGCGGGCTGCTTTTTAGGGGGTCTAATCTCTCTTGGGGATGTATTTGTTGAGGTTGGGCTCCAGTTGTTCTGTGTTGAGCTCCAATTACCTGGTTGGCTCTTGTGTTAGCCTTGGGATGTTTAGTTGTCCCACCCCTCATGTTTGGCACTGGTTCGGGACATCCCTATGGTTCTGAATAATGGAGCGATGTGTCTGTCAATGAACAAAAGAGAAAATGGGATTTTTTGACTTGCCGTAAAATCCATTTCTCTGAGTTCTTTGACAGACACCGCTCCCACCCCACAGACTTTATATATGCGTTTTTACATATGCGACTTCATTCCATTATCCATTCTACTCTGTATAATCGCATAGGGGTGTTTATTCAAGAGGACAATATTGGATTGAAAATATTTTACATACCGTATACACTCGAGTATAAGCAGAGTTTTTCAGCACATTTTTTTTGTGTGCTGAAAATGCCCCCCCTCGGCTTATACTGGAGTCAAGCACTTTTCTGCAGCAAAGAGTGACCTTTTCTGAACCGACTTCGGGGCCCTGTATCTCGGGGCCACTTGGTGCTAAGAACCCCAAATTTGGTGTGCAAACCCAGGGGAACTAGTACTACTAGCTGAAGTTCCTAGCACCAAGTGGCCCCAAGATATGGGCCCCCAAAGTCTGTTCGGAAAATGTCATTCTCTGCTGCAGAAAAGTGCTTCACATTTTCCGAACCGACTTTGGAGCCCTGTATCTCGGGGCCACTTGGTGCTAGGAACCTCAGCTTTGCATATGTTGTAGTGCTAGTTCCACTGGGTTTGCACACCAAGCACCCCCGAGATACGGGGCCCCAAAATCGGTCAATTGTGTCCATCTGCAGCAATGTAATTTCGGGACCCTTTGGGTCCAGAGACCCCACATTTTTGCAGCTAGGGGGCATCTAGGAATCCTTAACTACCGAGTTTGAAGTTCGGGGGACCTGTGGCTGCAAATGGGCACAGTGAGGCTGCAAATGGTTTTGTTGACCCTCTTTTCCACACAGTAGCTGCGCATTTCTCACCCAATATTTCCCTCCCCCAAGCACTCGAGTATATACGGTATATGAAAATATTTACTTTTATACATATATATACTTTTTATACGTTAGCATATGTCACAGGTATGTTATACTTTATGGCAGCTTTAATATGTATATACAGTATCTCACAAATGTGAGTACACCCCCTCACATTTTTGTAAATATTTTATTATATCTTTTCATGTGACGGCACTGAAGATATTACACTTTCCTACAATGTAAAGTAGTGAGTGTACAGCTTGTATAACAGTCCCCTCAAAATAACTCAACACACAGCCATTAATGTCTAAACCGCTGGCAACAAAAGTGAGTACATCCCTTAGTGAAAATTTCCAAATTGGGCCCGATTAGAAATTTGCCCTCCCTGGTGTCATGTGACTCGTGAATGTTACAAGGTCTCAGGTGTGAATGGGAAACAGGTGTGTTAAATTTTGTTTTTATCACTCTCACTCTCTTACTGGTCACTGGAAGTTCAACATGGCACCTCATGGCAAAGAACTCTCTGAAGATCTGAAAAAAGAATTGTTGCTCTGCATAAAGATGGCCTAGGCTATAAGATTGCCAAGACACTGAAACTGAGTTGCAGCACGGTGGCCAAGACCATACATCGGTTTAACAGGACAGGTTCCACTCAGAACAGGCCTCACAATGGTCGACCAAAGAAGTTGAGTGCACGTGCTTAGCGTCATATCCAGAGGTTGTCTTTGGGAAATAGACATATGAGTGCTGCCAGCATTGCTGCAGAGGTTGAAGGGGGTGGGGGGTCAGCCTGTAAGTGCTCAGACCGTACGCCACACACTGCATCAAATTGGTCTGCATGGCTGTCGTCCCAGAAGGAAGCCTCTTCTAAAGATGATGCACAAAGCCTGCAAGCAGACTAAGGACATGGATTACTGGAATCGTCCTGTGGTCTGATGAGATCAAGATGAACTCATTTGGTTCAGATGGTGTCAATCGTGTGTGGCGACAACCAGGTGAGGAGTACAAAGACAAGTTTGTCTTGCCTACAGTCAAGCATGGTGGTGGGAGTGTCATAGTCTGGGGCTGCATATTGAGGGAACCATGAATGCCAACATGTACTGTGACATACTGAAGCAGCGGATGATCCCCTCCCTTCAGAGACTGGGCCGCAGGGCAGTATTCTGAGAGTAAAGGTGATGGACTGGCCAAGCATGTCTTTAGACCTAAACCCTATTGAGCATCTGTGGGGCATCCTCAAACGGAAGGTGGAGGAGTGCAAGGTCTCTAACATCCACTAGCTCCGTGATGTCGTCATGGAGGAGTGGAAGAGGATTCCAGTGGTAACCTGTGAAGCTCTGGTGAACTCCATACCCAAGTGGGTTAAGGCAGTACTGGAAAATAATGGTGGCCACACAAAATATTGACACTTTGAGCCCAATTTGGACATTTTCACTTACGGGTGTACACACTTTTGTTGCCAGCGTACATTAATGTTGTTATTTTGAGGGGACAGCAAATTTACACTGATACAAGCTGTACACTCAATACTTTAATACTTAATTTATAAGATATAATAAAATATTTCAAAAATGTGAGGGTTGTACTCACTTTTGTGAGATACTGTATGTTTTTGAAAGTATTGTGATCATGCTTTAGCAGATTGGATATGGTTTTTCAGCGCCACACACCAGCATTGATGCACGGTGATATATAACTTTGTTTATGCCAAGTTTTTAATACATATGTTATAGTCTTATTTTTTATTTTGTTTCATTTTTCTAATACATCGCTCTTGTGGTCTCCTTTTCTTTCCCTTCACATTAGATGTTTACCGTTGCTATCACTTTCTTTATGTGGTATTTTTGCTGGGTGAAGGGAGGGAGATTTTCTTCTCTCCTCTCCCACCCAATGGTTAATTCCTGAACTTTAGGTGTCCACAGGTGTGTTTCTCATTGGGATCGAATGACACACTTGATTTGCTAATTTGTTTAATGATATGTTTATATATATCTGTATGTATCTTTCGCACTCTAGCAATGATTAAGTACCATATCTGGTGTGAGATGTGTCAGAGGCTGTGCAGTTAGTCTGTATTGCCCTGTGATGCTTTGATATTCATTTTTTAATGAAGGTGAACTTTTTTTTGGAGTGCGGCTATCCAGCGTTCTATTTTTCCATTAAACAGAGCCAGCATCCTGCCTGATTGCGGAGACAGCTGTTCTTATGAGAGGTGATCACTTTGGAGCGGTGCACTCCCACAACTCCCACCCCTCTAAAGCCCCATACACACGGTTGGACTTTTTCATGGATTCTGTCCGATCGGACAATGTTGTTGAAAAATCAGACCATGTGTATGCACCATCGGACAGTGTACGTCGGATTTTCCGACGGACAAAGTCTTATCTCCTGCTGGATAGATTTGCCGACAACCCGGTCCGATCACACCAAATCGTGTGTACGGTTGTCCGACCGGACAAAGTGCTACGCATGCTCAGATCACATTACAAGACCAAAGCTATTGGCTACTAGCCTCTACGTAGTCCCGTCGTAGGCAACAAACGTCACCACGTTCAGAATGATCGGATTTTCCGACAACTTTGTCCGACCGTGTGTATGCAACACCAGTGTCGGACTAAATCCGCCGGAAAAAATCCGATGGATTTTGTGGTCGGATTTTCCGACCGTGTGTACGGGGCATTAATCTTCAAATATGATGGCAATTAAAGGTCCTATGGGCATCCCATATCCTCTTTCCCCTATCCAAGTTGTACCCCCCAATAAAACAACAAAACCAAAACCAGCAAAACACTGTTATTACAGTGCTTGTTTTGGGAATCTGGCCAATATCTGGAGCAAGTCTTGTTACTCAATGACACTTGCTGACAAGTTGCTTATATGCTTGATGGTTAATGGTCTTCTGCCACTTACTTCCTACTGTCTTTTATTGTTCCTCTATATTATGGAACATTTCCTTATTCTTTGTCTTTGATGTCTTCTGCTTTTGTACAGTAGTGTATCCAGTGAACTCTTAAGCCCCATACACACGGTCGGACTTTTTCATGGATTCTGTCCGATCGGACAATGTTGTTGAAAAATCAGACCGTGTGTATGCACCATCGGACAGTGTACATCGGATTGTCCGACGGACAAAGTCTTATCTCCTGCTGGATAGATTTGCCGACAACCCGGTCCGATCACACCAAATCCGATCGTGTGTACGGTTGTCCGACCGGACAAAGTGCTACGCATGCTCAGATCACATTACAAGACCAAAGCTATTGGCTACTAGCCTCTACGTAGTCCCGTCGTAGGCAACAAACGTCACCACGTTCAGAATGATCGGATTTTCCGACAACTTTGTCCGACCGTGTGTACGCAAAACCAACATCAGACAAAGTATGACGGACAGGATCCGACCGACCTGGTCCGCGGATTGTCCGACCGTGTGTATGGGGCTTAAGGAGTTTTGTTGCTTCTGACACTGCTTTTTACTAAACTGAAGGCCTATAGCAAAGAGGGGGGTGTATATCACCAAGGACTGCCCATAGGCGTAGCCAAATCTTTTTGCTGCCTAGTTTTCTACTCCTGTAGGGGGCTATATAACCCTATGGTTCTGAATAATGGAGCATGGTGTCTGTCAGTGAACTCAGAGAAATGGATTTTACGGTAAGTCAAAAATCCAATTTTTTTAACGTGGCAGACCCAGCCTTCAACCAGCTTTCTGCTATTTCCGTATTCCAAATGGCAGCTTACTGGACTAGGAAAATGAATAACTGACATGACCCTTTATTTCAGGATTACACTTTTACAGAGCAATTACAATAACTGTCTTCTGCTCTTCTATTTTGTGTAGATGCCCTGGAGCACATAATGAGAAAAATATCCAAAACTGCTCTAATCTCTATTCATTTGCACAGAATCTCATGTCTAAAGGCCTGGGCAGTGAAAGCAGCCTGTAAAAGGCACCTCGCATGTATGCCCTTCCATGGAAAATTCAATACATTGGGAGAAATCATGGACTTTACAGCCACCAATATGAAAATAAAATTTTTATTCATAACAAAGTCACAACATTTCTTAAAAAGCATATAAAATAAAATAGAATACAGACTCATGCAAAAACAATCGGCACAACAAACTCTAACCGCTGGGCTTGGGTTGGTGTGTAACAACCACTGGAAATATCCCTTAGCAGGGTGGAAGCGGGATAACGTTTTAAAGATGCAAGCTCTACATGTTTTGCGGTAAAACGCTTCTTCATAAGCGTATCAATATTTTTCACAAGACAGAAAAAAAAAATGCAAGAAAAAAAGTTCTAATATCTATCTGTAAAAAAAAATGTAAAAGTAAAAAAACAAAACATAGTAAGACCCAGTGGCGGCTGGTTATAAACTTTTTTTTTTTTGTGGGGCGGGTGGCAATTAAACAAACCAGCCTCACCATGGTGACGGTCTCCCCCCCGCACTCACCCCTACATGGCTTCCTGGGCTTCTCTTCCCGGCCAACCTGATCCACCTCCTGTCCTGATTGGCCGAGAGGAGAAGCTGCAAGACGATGGCAAATAATAATTTGCTGTTGTCACAAAGGGGTGGGTTCGGGGCACAGTGGTTTGCACCCCGAGCCCAACCTTTTTCAAGCCAATTGGAGCCTCAGGCTCTAATCACGTAATTGTCACGTTGTTCTAGATCAGGCATGTCCAAAGTCCGGCCCGCGGGCCAATCGCGGCCCGCGTTCCAGTTTCGGACGGTCCGCCTGGTAATTTTGGCATGTATATTTTTTATATACAGGAGCGGATTATTTCCTGTTTACACGGTGTCCTGTGTAAAAGGAAGTCCCGTCTCCTGCGCTGCCATTGGACAACTGTTTTGTCCATCATAGGAGGCGGGACTTTCAATTAAAGAGGCCGCCGATAAAAACAGGAGTTTCTCCTGTATGTCTGTTGGCGCTAGTCTCGCCCCCCCTCCCTGTCTCCTCCAAGGCTGCAGATGGACATGAATCAGGCTGCAATGGTGAGTCTGCATTCATGTCAGTGTGGGGGTTGCATTCATGTCAGTGTGGGGGCTGCATTCATGGCAATGGTGTGGGGGTTGCATTCATGGCAATGGAGTGGGGGCTGCATTCATGGCAATGGAGTGGGGGCTGCTGTCACAGGTACTCACCCGGGCCGAAATGCTGAGAGCTGCTCCCCTTGCGACTAGGTGCATGATGCCCCTGGAATGGGTACAGAGGGTACCGGGCACAAAGATGCACGGGTCGCCAGCAGGTGGGTTGCAGGTGGTGTGCAGTAGCGATGTAGACCTGGTGTGGCTGAAGCTGCACTGGAAGTAGACACCTGGCAGGACCACAATGAGGCAGAGGCTGTAGAGGTACCGGAACACACACTGGAGGATGATCCTGAGGTGCATACGTGAACTGGAAGTCCAGAAAGCCAGGCCGAGGGTCAAACACAGCTAGTCAAGCAAGTGGGGATCCAGAAGGCAAGCCAGGGGTCAAACACCGGTAGCAACAAGAGTGTCCAGAAGGCAAGCCGGGGGTCAAACACAGGTAAGTAACTCAGAGAATGTCCAGGAGGCAGGCCCAGGGTCAAGCACAGATGATCAGGCAGAAGAATATCCAAGAGGCAAGCCAGGGGTCAAACACAGGTAAGTAACTCGGAGAATATCCAGGATGCAGGCCGAGGGTTAAGCACATATGATCAGGCAGACGGATATCCAAGAGGCAAGCCAGGGGTCAAACACAGGTAAGTACCTCCAGAGAGTGTCAAGGAGGCAGGCCGAGGGTCAAACACAGATGATCAGGCAGAAGGATATCCAAGAGGCAAGCCAGGGGTCAAACACAGGTAAGTAACTCAGAGAATGTCCAGGAGGCAGGCCGAGGGTCAACACAGAAGATCAAGCAGAAAGATATCCAAGAGGCAAGCCAGGGGTCAAACACAGGTAACAGCAGCGGTGGTCAGAAGAGGTCCGGGTCAGGCACAGGTAATCAAGCATATACAGGTTAACAGGTACAGGATACAAGGACTGGAGCCAGGGACTCAGGAAGTAGAGACAACAAACCAGCAATTAGTGAAGGGAAGGAGAAGGCCTTTTATAGGCCAGGTAAGTGGTCAGGTGGGGTACCCGGACGAGTGCGCATGCGCACTTGCCTTCTGTCAGCGCTGCGCATAGCAGTGAGCCGCACTGGGTGAGCTACAGCACATACCCGAGCGCCGCGAACCCGCGCATGCGCACCCGCTGCCCCGCGTACCTGCGTTGTTTGCCGAGCCGCTCTACCGCGCGTGCGCATTTTTGGAACCCGGCGCCGAAGTACGATATTTCCCTGACAGCTGCATTCATGGCAATGGAGTGGGGGCTGCATTCATGCCAATGGAGTGGGGGCTGCATTCATGGCAATGGAGGGGGCTGCATTCATGGCAATGGAGTGGGGGCTGCATTCATGGCAATGGAGTGGGGGCTGCATTCATGGCAATGGAGTGGGGGCTGCATTCATGGCAATGGAGTGGGGGCTGCATTCATGGCAATACGGTGGGGGCTGCATTCATGGCAATACGGTGGGGGCTGCATTCATGGCAATACGGTGGGGGCTGCATTCATGGCAATACGGTGGGGCTGCATTCATGGCAATACGGTGGGGGCTGCATTCATGGCAATACGGTGGGGGCTGCATTCATGGCAATACGGTGGGGGCTGCATTCATGGCAATACGGTGGGGGCTGCATTCATGGCAATGGAGTGGGTGCTGCAGATGGGCACTGTTTAGGCTGCATTGATGGGCATTGACCCTTATTTTGCTTCAGTTCTTTATTTAAAATGTAAGATTTTTTTCCTGAAACTTCCTTTTTAAAGTTAAGGTGCGTGTTATAAGCCGATTAAATACGGTATATCCAAATAACACACCCGAGCTCATCAATTCACCACACACAGCACAAGAGAATTCTTGTTGGGCAGTGTATTAGTGCTCGGACAAACACACTAAAGCCCCATACACACGGTCGGATTTTCCGATGGATTCTGTCCTATCGGACAATGTTGTTGGAAACTGTCCGATGGTGCCTACACACGGTCGGAATTTCCATCGGATTGTCCGACGGACCAAGTCCTATCTCCTGCTGGATAGATTTTTTGACAACAAAGTCCGATCACACCAATTCCGATCGTGTGTAGCGAATTCCGACGGACAAAGTGCTACGCATGCTCAGATCACATTACAAGACCAAAGCTATTGGCTACTAGCCTCTACGTAGTCCCGTCGTAGGCAACAAACGTCACCACGTTCAGAATAATCGGATTTTCCGACAACTTTGTCCGACCGTGTGTATACAACACCAGTGTCGGACTAAATCCGTCTGACCAAATCCGATGGATTTGGTGGTCGGATTTTCCGACCGTGTGTATGGGGCTTTAGACCGAATTTTAATGGTTTAAAGAATGTCAGGCAAAATGGTCGGCCCTCAAGCATGTTCACTTCATCAAATCTGGCCCTCTTTGAAAAAAGTTTGGACACCCCTGTTCTAGATGGAAGTGTAAACAGCATTAGCATTGTCTTGCGTTGTGATGAGAAAAAAAATGCTGCCTGCTGTGTTGATGTTTTGCAATCACCTCCTTTCACTTATATTGAATTGCCCCACTAGCACATCATAAATGAGCCTTGGCGTTTTAGGGCGTAGTTGCAATGTCTCAAAAGCAGTGATGGCACTAACGCCGTTAAAGTAAAAGGCGTTACGTAACGCCGTTACTTTAGAGGGTAACGAGTAATCTAACTGATTACTCTTACCCTAGCGGTAACGCCGTTCCCATTACTGGGGCGGCGTTACGGTCAGTGATGGGCGACAGGTGACAGGTGACGAATGACTTCACTGGTGGGTGACGGGTGACGTGTGACGTTACTGGTGGGTGACGGGTGAACCACTGACGGCAGTCTCTGGACAGTGACAGGTGCACTTTGTGGGCACTGATAGGTAGATCTGATTTCGCGCGCATGCGCTGTCTAAAGTCGGGACTTCCCCAATGTGATCAGCCGTGACGTAATCGCGGCTGATCACATGGTGAACAGCCATGCCCAATGGCTGTTCACCCCTGTCGGTGACGCGGTGTGTCTCCGGGACACGCCGGCACCGACAGAGCACGGCTGCGCGCCCGCGATCGCGCGCACGGCCGTGTTTTTTGGCCGCAGTCATATGACGGCGGCCCGCCACGAGAGCTGCACCGTCCCGCCGTCATATGACGGCGGGCGGTCAGCAACTGGTTAAAGAATGTCAGGCAAAATGGTCGGCCCTCAAGCATGTTCACTTCATCAAATCTGGCCCTCTTTGAAAAAAGTTTGGACACCCCTGTTCTAGATGGAAGTGTAAACAGCATTAGCATTGTCTTGCGTTGTGATGAGAAAAAAAATGCTGCCTGCTGTGTTGATGTTTTGCAATCACCTCCTTTCACTTATATTGAATTGCCCCACTAGCACATCATAAATGAGCCTTGGCGTTTTAGGGCGTAGTTGCAAGATGGCCGCCGCTCCGGAGCCGTCCGCGGCCTCGGCCTAGCTCCGGAGCGGCGGCCGACGGGTGCACCAAGATGGCCGCCGCTCCGGAGCGGCGGCCATCTTGGTGCACCCGTCGGCCGTTTACAATGTGATTGCTCCGTCAAATGACGGAGCGATCACTTTGTAAACAAACCGGCGTCAAGATGACGCTGGTCTCCCCTCTGTGTACAGATCTGTACAGTGGAGGGGAGAGATCGGATGGCAGCAGCCATCCCTCCATACCCTGCCACTACTCTGCAACACCCTGCTAATACTGCGCAATACTCTGCAACACCCTGCCAATACTGCGCAATACTCTGCAACACCCTGCCAATACTGCGCAATACTCTGCAACACCCTGCCAATACTCTGCAACACCCTGCCAAAACCGCGCAATACTCTGAAACACCCTGCCAATACTGCGCAATACTCTGCAACACCCTGCCAATACTGCGCAATACTCTGCAACACCCTGCCAATACTGCGCAATACTCTGCAACACCCTGCCAATACTCTGCAACACCCTGCCAAAACCGCGCAATACTCTGAAACACCCTGCCAATACTGCGCAATACTCTGCAACACCCTGCCAGTGCCACTACTGCGCAATACTCTGCAACACCCTGCCAATACTGCGCAATACTCTGCAACACCCTGCCAATACTGTGCAATACTCTGCAACACCCTGCCAATACTGTGCAATACTCTGCAACACCCTGCCAATACTGTGCAATACTCTGCAACACCCTGCCAATACTGCGCAATACTCTGCAACACCCTGCCAATACTGCGCAATACTCTGCAACACCCTGCCATACCCTGCAACACCCCGCCATACCCCGCAACACCTGGCCATACCCCGCCACACTCTGCAATACGCGGTAATACCCAGCCATACTCGGCGATACCCAGCCATACTCGGCGATACCCAGCCGTACCCAGCTATACCCAGACAATATTACAGTTGGGGAGATGACGTGGATATTACAGTGGGGGCTTTATGGTGGTGGAATTTTCAAAGGTTTTTGCAAATTCAATTATTGCTGATCCGAAAAATGATCCGATCCGTGACTCTGCAACGATCCGATCCGTGAGTTTGGGGGGGACAGATGTACAGGGGGGGAACAGATATATGTGGGGGGGGGGGGGGGGGGGACAGACGTGTAGTGGGGTACAGAGGGGGAACAGATATATGTGTGTGGGGGGGGGCAGACGTGTAGTGGGGTACAGAGGGGGAACAGATATATGTGTGTGGGGGGGGGGGCAGACGTGTAGTGGGGTACAGAGGGGGAACAGATATGTGTTGGGGGGGAAATAGACGTGCAGGGGGGAACGCGCCCCTTGCTTACAGTAATACTAGACCCGCCCCTAAGAATATTAAAAAAAAAAAAGTCAGTTACTTTGCTGAGTAACTAATTACTTTTCCAATGTAGTAACTGAGTTACTAACTCAATTACTTTTTTGGGAGAAGTAATTTGTAATGTAACTAATTACTTTTTTAAAGTAAGATGACCAACACTGCTCAAAAGTGATCGTGTTCCAATGTAGCCTTGTTTAAAAAAAAAAAAACCTTACTGAACATTTTGAGGAGTATAGCCTGATGCGACTTGAACAACTGTGCAACACGACTAAAATTCTTCTTGCTCTAGGTCAGGACTGCCCAACCACGGCGCCCTCTGATTTGGCCCACCACCTCATGTTCTGGGATGGCGGGTTGGCAAGCCCAGATCGTGGGTTCCCGGCCTTCAATCTCTGAGCATTAGTGTGACAGGTTTTGCAGCAGCACTCTAAACTTAGATCTTTTTACCCTATTGTATTTTAGGCCTGTTGGCACAGTTCCATTTACCCACCCTTATATTTCTTGCCTGTACTGTACGATTATGATACATTTTGACTTATATTCCATATCTTAGAGTACAGTACAGGACACAGGCCATCCTCCCTAAATGCCCCTTGTCGTCTCTGCATTGTTTACTGCAAAACTGAGGACTCGTGAAGTAGGGTAGGTGTGACAGACTCCTGAAACCCTGACTGGGTATCCCCATCAGAGAGCTGCTTCCTTGTTGCTGGACCAATGGAATATAGCTGGGAATGCACCCAGGAACTAGATGACACAGGAACCACCTTTTATTGAAAATTCACACAGAATTTATACCACACACAATTTTAGATTAGAACTTGATCACAATATTCTAAACAATGCCCACCCCAGACAGCCCAGTGCCTACATAGGCGTACATGGAACAGAGACACCCATACAGTATACTATCAGTCATTTAGGGGTGATTCCAAGGTAGCGGCAGCAGTCCCATGATACCATTCAATGGCTCCAGGCCCCAGGATGATGCAGTCCAAAAAGTGATGTCCTCCAAGGTCAGGGGCCAGAGCAAAGGCTAGTAAAAGGTACCCAGTAGCAGGCCCTACTGTAGCCAAGTGAAAGTTCCACAGCCGTGGCTACTAAACCCCAGTAAGATAGTGTGGTGCAAACACAAGGGAACCTTCCTTAAAAATCAGAAAATATAACAAGTGGATATGGACAGAAAAGGACCCTGCAGCCAGTGTCCATGATGGCCCTTTTGGGGAAAAAGTTTCTTGTAACTCTTAGAGGGGGTCTCCTTAGTCCTAGGTCTGTAGTCGGTGGAAAGGAGGCTGGCCCTTGCAGGAGCCCAAGGCATGGTGGTTGGCAGTGTATATTCACCTGAAAGTACGAGCCTGTAAACCATGATGTATGAATAAGTTGTCAGTGTCCTGTACAGTACTCCAAGATATGGAATTTACAGGCAAGTCAAAATTCTTCCTTATCTTCTAAATCATCACATGTCCTGAGTTGATGTTAGTCCATTCATGAACAACAACCGATACCCGTTTTACCACCGTTTTTATCCTCCTATTATGTGACGCAGCATCATAGACAAAATAAGTGTTTCCTTATGTACCTTTCCCCCCTTTTTTTTCTTTTTCTGCAATAAATATTATTTGTAAATACATTGTGATTTCCGAAAATGTGTTACTGCTGTGAAATGCTAAATCCTTTAAATTATTTGTGCTTTATTTTATTGTAGAAGACTTTCAGCCTAAGAAGTTTTCACCGGAGACAAATAAGTATTATGTCCATGTGGGAAACATAGCCCTTTTAGTGACAGAGGTACTATTTATATCTGTAATAATGTGTATAACAATATTATCTTCACTACACTAATTGTATTTTTAGACCATAGGTTATACGCTGCTGCCTTCAGATGAAAGGATACTGCAAACAGCTTTTCTGAGAACTCTCCCCAGTGTACCCATATAACCCCTCCCACTCTGTTTGGTCCTGTTTTTTACTTGTGTCCTTTAAATTGGGTATAAACAAATGGAAATTAATCTGGTTCAGCAGGTATGGGACAAATTTTAATCTGTTAGTACTTCCTGTTCGACAGAAGCTGGTTTTGGACTAATGGACCTGCTGAAAAATGTTCATTTGATGTTTCTGCAACTGTGTCTGTTGGTTTTTCTTGGACAAGTAACAACCTGAAAAGCTTCAAGCTTGTTCTCAAACCAATCTTTAACCTAGGCTGACTTATCTGCAGCAATGTTAGATTTTTCTGGGGCTAACAGCTTTAACACAGCTACCAATGTTCAGAGCATAAAAGCACCCAGCTCCTCCACCACCACACTCTGCCAGAGTTGAAATGTGAAAATCCTTCTCTAAAGGATGCACATTGACAGGAATAAAGAGGACCCAGAAACCGTGTTAGAGGAGCCTTTGGGAGATATCTCAACCCCCAGTCTTCATACACCTTATGTTATAGCTTCACACACTATGCTTGCCAATGTAGATATGCTTGCTTCTGCCATGTGCAAAAGCCTTGACCCACTCGAAATCAAAATAGACATTCTCCATTCATAAATTAAATTGAGTAATTTATGACTATTTAACCCTGAAAAGATTTTCACCGCTCCTGAAATCATTGCCAACCTCTTTCTAGTGCAAAAAGATTTTATTAAAGTGGTCTGCCCTGCCTTCTTAGTTTTGAAAATCTTACTGTAGCTATAGAAGAAGATATTAACCACTTCCGGACCGCCCACCGTCGTTATATGTCGGCTGTTTGAAGAGGAATATCGTTGTTATGGCAGCAGCTATCCTCTTCAGTGAGCGGTCCGGTTTAAGATGAAAGTGGTCTCTGTGGCGGATTTGCCGCAAGATCAATTTTATCGGCGGTGGGAGGGGGCCCCCTCCACAGCTTACCAGAGCCGTCGGCAGTGGCGGAGGCAATCGGGTCCCTCTTGTGGCCTGACATGGAGACGAGTGAGGGGGAAGATTGCCCCCACCCGTCTCCATATCATTGCAGGGCGGAAGCGAAAATGTCACTTCTGCCCATAGCTCTTAAAGGGCCTTTCTTTATTGTACATCACGGGACACAGAGCCATAGTAACTATATGGGTATATAGGTGCCTTTAGGTGATGGACACTGTTATACCCCATACAGAAAGGTCAATCCCTATATAACCCCTCCTCCTACCCGGAGTACCTCAGTTTTTTCACCAGTGTCTAAGGTGTTGGTCACGAGTGAAGATGTGCTCTGAGGAGCTCTGCTGGAGGGATCCTTGCTGGATTTAAACAGCCTCCACAGACCGGATCCATCCAAAGTGCCACTGAGGCCAAAGTTGATGGTACTGAGCCTTGTATATGAATAAGCGAGGTTTGGCCTGTAACGCCTGTTTGCAGGGCTGGACCCCAGGACTTTTTGGTCATGCTCACATTACCTAAAGTTTTTCCTTATGGGTGCTATACAGGTCCAAGGGAGTGGAACCCCTATAAAAAGGGACCCGGTCCTTGAAAGTTTGCCAAACGCAGCCCACGTGATGGGTGAAGTTTGGATCTGTTTGTTACAGCAGTATAAGCGAGGATAAGGTAAGGGAAGAAGCTTAGGAACTGTAAAAAGTCGTTTTTTTTTTTTTTTTTTTCCATGAGTAAAATATTGTCATGCCTTAAAGTCTCCACTAGAGGGAGTAAGATGCACATACCTTAGCCAGCTCACTGCCCCAGCTAAACATAAGCATGTGTGTGGTCTCAGCAGCCAGGGGGGATTCCTCATCCAGACCAAATTAACAGCATGTTCTTTCCTAAGGGGCTGGGGGGGGGGGGGGGGGGGCGGTGGCGATGGCAGCTTCCCTGTGTTTGCTTTTCTATTCCCCACAGAAGCCCATACGTTTTTTAACCACTCTCAGACCGGACCATTTTACTGGCTTAAGACCAGACCACTTTTTGCGATTCGGCACTGCGTCGCTTTAACTGACAATTGCGCAGTCGTGCGACGTGGCTCCCAAACAAATTTTTTTTCCCACTAATAGAGCTTTCTTTAGGTGGTATTTGATCGCCCCTACGGTTTTTATTTTTTAAACAAAAAAAAAGAGCGACAATTTTGAAAAAAAAAAGCATTATTCTTTACTTTTTGCTATAATAAATATCCCCCAAAAATATATAAAAAAACATTTTTTTTCCTCGGTTTAGGCCAATACATATTCTTCTACATATTTTTGGTAAAAAAAAATCGCAATAAACGATTGATTGGTTTGCGCAGAAGTTATAGCGTTTACAAAATGGGGGATAGTTTTATAGCATTTTTATTAATATTTTTTTTTACTAGTAATGGTGGCGATCAGTGATTTTTATTGTGACTGCGACATTATGGCGGACACATCTGACATTTTTGAAACATTTTTGGGACCATTGTCATTTATACAGCAATCAGTGCTATTTAAATGCACTGATTCCTGTGTAAATGACACTGGCAGTGAAGGGGTTAACCACTAGATGACAGTGTAGGGGTTTAGTGTTCCTAGGGGCGTGTTGCTAACTGGGGGGGGGGCGTGGCTGTGATTTAGTGAACACTGATCTCTGCTCCAATCACAGGGAGCAGAGATCAGTGTCACTGGTTGCTAGGCAGAATGGGGAGATGCTGTTTACTCTGGCATCTCACCATTCAGCCATTCCGTGAGACGATCGCGGGTATGCCCGCGGCGATCGAGTCCGCGCGACCCGCACTCACGGGGATCCCGAGCGGCACGCACACGATGGCACGGCGGCAATCTTAAAGGGTATTTACCTGTACGCCCTTTTGCCTGCCCGTGCCATTCTGCCGATGTACATCGTCGCGTGCCGGTTGGGAAGTGGTTAAACTTCCCACCACCCCAGATCTCCCTTCCCTCTCCTCTCGCTGGGTCTGCACTGGCCGACCCGAATGCCGTCCACGATCGGACTATGGCTAGCTTTAAACCGGAGGGGGGTTGATGTGTGGAGGGGGCGTGGCTTAAAGGCGCTGCGCCGTGTGCAGGACGCAAGTCCACGAGCATACAGCGCAGGTGCTGGGGATGCACAGAGACTGAGTTTGAAACGGCTTTTTTCACAGACGCTTCTCAGCTGAAAGCTGGAGTCAAATGCATACAGGCATTTCCAGTACAGGAAATACATTTTACTCAGCACCAAAGCTGAACTTTATTAGCGGCATTGTTTTTTGCTAGACTATTGCTCAGCAAGTAGTGCATTTAATTTGGGGTTAGCACTATGGCTCCCAAAAAAGACACCACAAAGAAGGTACCATACATTCCACCCTCAGGCGCTGGAACTCCAGTCGTGCCTCCACACTGCCATCCTCTCCTGAAATACCAGATGTGGCAAGCCAGGGTGAGTCATTGGAACTAATTGGTGGTGCAGCTGCTTCTCACGTCTCTGTATATGTGACTGAAGATGCCTTTTCCTCCGCCCCCCTGGGCCTAGAGGGAAGATTAGTGGCTTTAATCGCATCCTCCATCCAAAAGGATAGGAAGCATTTTAGAACCCCCCTCTCCACCTTGGACCTTTTACCAAGGGGACAGTCAGTAAAGAATGAGGTTATACCCTCAGGCGATCAGGAGGAAAGACAAACCGATTACTCTCTTTTGGAGGAAACCACGGTGGATGAACCCTCTTCAGCCTCGCAATCTGAGAAGTTGCTGATACAATCTTACTGAGATGGTTCGTTCCACTTTCAAGCTACCCCTAACGGAGTCAGCTGAAAGTTTGGTTTCTTCCTTGGGTTCCTTTAAAACCTTCACAACCTTTGCATGCGTTTCCTGTTCATGTGTTACCAGAACAGCTTATTTATGCTGAATGGGATCACCCGGATAAGCATTTTCTCCCTCCAAAGAGATTCTCAGCTCTCTATCCCATGGAGGAGAAATTCACCAAGAAATGGAATGTACCAGCGATTTCCAGTGTGAATAAAAGTCTAACTTGTCCAGTAGACAATGCACAAATGCTTAAAGATCCAACAGATAAGAGGTTGGAATTCCTGTTAAACTCCTCTTTTTCTCTGACAAGTGCAGTTACGCAGTCACTACAATAGGCATCTGTCAGTCCCTAAAGGACCAGTTCAGACAGGCCCTTAAGGAGGTTCCTGTACAATAAGCCTGGGATTTGGCCGAACTACCAAAAGCATTGTGTTTTGCCATAGACGCCATGAAAGATTCTATTCACCCAAGCGTCTCGCCTTGTGATTTGGATAAATATATCCAAATGATTTCTAGTGGGAAAAGTACTCTTTTGCCAGTCAAAATAAAGCCTAAACGCCCTTCATTTAAGCGGACTTTTTCTCCTGCGCCAGGGGCATCTGCCTATGCAGTGGCGACGGCCTCCGCCGTCAGACTCTAGAGGAAAACCTCAGGGTCAGGCCCAGGCACAAAAAAAAGTCCTGGGGCCGGAAATTCTAAAGCCTCATTATGAAGGGGCACCCCCCCCCCCCCTCGCCAGGGTGGGGGAATACTTCTGCAATTCTCAGAAGTCTGGCAAGAGGAGATTGAGGACAGATAGATCATCTCCACGGTAACTTTAGGGTACAAACTGGAATTTCGGGACTTTCCACCATCTCGTTTTCTGAGGTCAAACGTTCCCAATGATCCAGGGAAAACACAATCTCTGTTTCGGGCACTAGACTGATTAATGGCTCAGGGGGTGATCATACAAATCCCCACAGAAGAGCAAGGTTTGGGGTTTTATTCAAACCTCTTTATGGTACCAAAACCGAATGGAGATGTGTCCCATTCTAGATCTAGAAAATCGAAATCAGTTCCTGAAAATCCGCTCCTTTCGCATGAAGTTGATCAGATCAGTGGTTTCTATCCTACAAGGAGGATAACTTCTGGCATCTATCGACATTAGGGATGCATACCTGCATGTCCCTATATTTCCCGCTCACCAAAGGTTTCTGCGGTTCGAGGTAAAACAGCACCATTTCCAGTTCGTAGCCTTGTGCTTCGGGGTAGCTACAGCACCCCAGGTGTTTACAAAAGTTCTGGCTCCACCTCTAGCCAGGTTAAGGGCACAGGGCATAACAGTCTTGGCGTACAATAGACCAGTCAGTGGCTCGTTTGGAGAAAGGGTATCGTTTGGAGAAAGGGTATGCATTACAACCAGTTACCTGGAATGTCTAGGTTGGATTCTCAACCTAGAAAAGTCTTCTTTAAATCCGCTAAAAAGGCTGGAGTACTTGGGTCTGATCATAGACTAAGCCCAGAAAAAGGTGTTCTTGCCTCAGGGAAAGACCTACACCATAAGAGAGCAGGTGCAAATGGTCAAGACGAAAAGAGATCCATCCATTCGCCTTTGCATGAGGTTGTTAGGAAAGATGGTGGCTTCATTCAAAGTGGCTTCCTATGCCCGGTTCCATTCGAGACGGTTGCAAAACAGTATCTTGTCTGCTTGGAACAAAACACTTCAAGCTTTAGACTTGCCTATGTGGCTGTCCCCAAGGGTGTGCCAAAGCCTCAGTTGGTGGTTGGTAACCCAAAAGGAAAATTCTTCAGACCAGTTATCTGGAAGGTGGTAACGACAGATGCCAGTCTTTCAGGTTGGGGAGCAGTGCTAGAAAAGACAACTGTCCAGGGACAGTGGTCGAGAACCAAAAGGACCTTGCCCATCAACATGCTAGAGATTCGGGCAGCAGGTTTGGCTCTAAAGGCCTGGACATTCAGGTTACATTCAGGTTATGGGTTGTCCTGTCAGGGATCCAATCTGACAATGCCACAGCTGTTGCTTATATCAATGACCAAGGGGGCACCAAGAGTCTCGCAGCGCAGAGAGAAGTGAACCATATTTTAACTTGGGTAGAAAGGAATGTTTCTTACCCATCGGCAGTCTACATTCTAGGAGTAGAGAAATGGCAGACGGACTACTTGAGTCACCAGCAGTTAGTCCCTTCACCCCAACATTTTTCAGGCTGTTTGCCAAAGATGGGGAACTCCGGACATAGATCTTCTGGCGTCCAGATTCAACATGAAGTTGGTCAACTTTGTGTCCAGGATAAGGGATCCACTCGCATGTGGAACAGATGCGTTTGACCCCACAGGATCAGTTCTCACTGATTTATGCATTCCCCCCTATTCAGTTGCTGACACGACTTTGCAGGATCAAGCTGATAAGAAAGGCGGTAATTCTGGCAGCCCCAGCATGACCCAGAAGGTCATGGTATGCAGAAATCATAAAGATGGCGGTGGAGGATCCATGGTTCCTTCCACTAAGGCCAGACCTACTCTCACAGGGGCCAATATTCCATCCTACCTTATGTACTCTAAATTAAACAGCTTGGCTATTGAAACCCACATTTTGAAGAAACGTGGGCTTTCTGTGTCCGTTATCTCTACCTTGATTAATGCAAGTAAGCCAGCTTCCAGAACTATATATTATAGAGTCTGGATGGCTTATGTTTCCTGGTGTGAATCCAAGGGTTGGCACCCTCGGAAGTTCAACATAGGCAGAATTCTTGCCTTTCTACAAATGGGGGTAGAGATGAAGCTAGCCTTGAGTACTCAAGGGCCAAATATCAGCTTTATCAGTCTTATTCCAAAGACCGCTTGCTTCACATTCTTTGGTCTGGGTTTTTATGCAAGGGGTGATGCAGCTTAATCCGCCAGTTAGACCTCCTTTGAACCCTTGGAACTTGAACTTAGTTTTCAGTGTTACAAAAACAGACATTTGAACCGATGCAGCACACTCCCTTAGTCCTTCTGACAAGGAAGTTAGCGTTTTTGGTTGCTATATCCTCAGCAAGGAGGGTTTCGGAAATTGACTGCTCTTTCTTGTAAAGAGCCATATTTGATTATTCACGAGGACCGAGTTGTGTTGCGTCCTCGTCCAGGTTTTTTGCCAAAAGTGGTCTCAGGTTTTCACCTGAACCAAGATATTGTCCTGCCATTGTTTTTTCCAAAACCATGTTCCAGGGAAGAGAAGTCACTACATTGTCTTGATGTGGTGAGAGCGGCCAAAGTCTATTTAACGACGACTGCTCAGATCCGGAAGACTAATATCTTATTTGTGCTGCCAGAAGGTCCTAAGAAAGCACAGAGAGTCGAAATCCACTGTCGCTAAGTGGATTCGGCAAGTTATAATTCAGGCTTATGATTTAAGGGATAAGATTCCACCCTTTCAAGTCAAAGCACACTCTACCAGAGCGGTTAGTGCTTCTTGGGCAGTGCGTCACCAGGCCTCAATGGCTCAGATCTGTAAGGCCGCAGCTTGGTCTTCAGTACATGCATTAACCAGGTTTTATCCAGTGGATGTGAGAAGGCATGAGGATTTCGCCTTTGTGCGCAGTGTGCTGCAGGCAGCAGTATAGGTCCTCAAGTCTGGGGGTGCCCTACGGGTTGTGTCTCCCTCCCCTCAATTAGCATTGCTATGGGACGTCCCATATAGTTACTACTATGGTTCTGTGTCCCGTGATGTACGATTAAAGAAAATAGAATTTTTATAACAGCTTACCTGTAAAATCCTTTTCTTGGAGTACATCACGGGACACAGAGGTCCCTCCCCTCTTTTTGGGGTTTAGGTATATTGCTTAGCTACAAGGTACTTCTGGTAGGAGGAGGGGTTATATAGGAAGTGAACTTCCTGTATTGGGTATACCAGTGTCCATCACCTGACGGTGCCTATATACCCATATATTTACTACTGTGGCTCTGTGTCCCATGATGTACTCCAAGAAAAGGATTTTACAGGTAAGCTGTTATAAAAATCCAATATTTTTTTTTTAAAATGACAAAAAAAAAATGTTCTTTAATTTTAGTGTAAATATGAGATCTGAGATCTTTTTGACCCCAGATCTCATATTTAAGATGTCCTGTTATGCTTTTTTCCTATTACAAGGGATGTTTACATTCCTTGTAATAGGAATAAAAATGACACAATTTTAATTTTTTTTTTTTTTTAAACCGTGTAAAAATAAAAAATAAGCCCTAGAACTACTCTGTAACTTAAAACGTGCAACCTGTAAAAAAAATGTAAACATCGCTTATGGAGATTTTTAAGGGTAAAAGTTTGTCGCCATTCCATGAGCGGGGGCAATTTTGAAGTGAGACATGTTTGGTATCAATTTACTCGGCGTAACATTATCGTTCACAATATAAAAAAAATTGGGCTAACTTTACTGTTGTCTTATTTTTTAATTTAAAAAAAGTGTATTTTTTCCCAAAAAAATGCACTTGTAAGACCGCTGCACAAATATAATGTGACACAGACCGCCATTTTATTCTTTAGGGTGTTAAAAAATGTATTATAATTGGGGGTCGTAAGTAATTTTGTAGCGGCTCGGTCCTTAAGTGGATAAATAAGAGTCTGCTGACACAAACATTTTTTAACCACGCTATCACTGCTATTCCTGTTTACAAGGATGCAGTTAAAGTGATTGCAAACTTGTAAAACCGCCCATTCAGTTAAAATAGGAAAGAAACGCAAAAAACATTTGTGTATAGATAATCAAAAACGTTATAAATACCCTTTTCCCCCTTTTTCATAAGTGATCACATTCTCTTTGTTCTCAGCTGCGGGGGGAGGAGAAGCAGCAGTACACTGAACTACCCAATGAATGGTTGTGCAGGAGGGGTGTGTCAGGACAAGTATAATAATTGGAGGAGACCACGCTGAGTTCCCAGCACAGCTAGAGAACTGACCACACTGTATTCTGCTTAGTGTGGTCAGTATTTAATAGGAAAGCATAGGGACTGGCAGGGATTTCACACAAAGGAAGCAATACAAAGAGAACAGGATACTATTTCATACAAGTACATGGTACAACAAGCACATATCAGGAATAGGACATGTTGGGGTGACATACACTTTAATTGGACTAGGCCAATGTACAAACAGCAGGATCTTTCCTTCCAGGATTGAATCTTGGTGGCACACTTTTTAGACCCTGCCCTCCTCCACTTTACTGTTTTGTGTGGTAAAAGAGGGGGAGAAAAGAAAGGCGCCAAGCAAACATAATGTAGCACAGTTTATTGAAAACAATATAAACTTTGATGGCACTCAGAGTGGTTGGGGTGACAGTGGGCGGCCACAGGTGGGAGACACTGGGACAGTGCAATCGGAGCCGTAGTCTCTATCTGGGAGAGGAGAGTGTTCAAGCCATTCTGGGGAAGCCTGCTAAACGAGGTGTCAATCCAGTGGGAGCCAAAGGCGAACAGACTGGAGTCGCCGAAATGAACAGTCCAGAGCTGAAAACGTCTGTCCATGGAGAAGGTCTCTAGCCAGTGTAACTTGAAAACAAAAAGTATTCTCGACAGCCACACTCCAAAAAATTCACCTTTTATTTCATAAAAAAGACAGGTCCAAAGCATCCACGTATAGCTGACGCATTTCACACCAACAGGTGCTTAGTCATAGCTAAAGAGTTACACATACGTGTGTGTGTGTGTATGTGTGTGTGTGTATATATATATATATATATATATATATATATATATATATATATATATATATATCACATATATATATATATATATATATATATATATATATATATATATATATATATATTACGATAACGTCACCGGACTCCTCCTCCTTCCCCAAGTGCCTCCGTCTGCTAACGAAGGGAAAGGGGGGAGTCCGGTGACATCGAAGTTCTGAGTGAACGTGTACGGGGGAGGAGCTATGCATGACGTCACCCGCTGCTGCCCTACGGAACTAACACGATTGTCGGCTTTACATGCTGTGTTTTTATCATCTTTATGTGAGTAGTTTGTGTTTGAACACAAAAATTAAATCTTATACTTAAGGGGTCCATGCCATAAGGTAAGAGAGATTAGTTAGACCGGAGGTGGAGGTATTGTCACGCTACTGTGGGGAAAAAAAATTACTTGCGTCAGTGCTACAATTTGAATTTAAAACGTATTTGTGTGAACTGTGAAGTTAAGTCATGGATTGTGGAAACTAACTAGTGTCGGGTGATTGTATATAGTGTATACCACATTTACCACTGACTAATGCGGAGTTGCAATGCAAGGAGATCAGCTAAAAGTAGTTGGGTCTGTATGTGCGTTATAATTAATCAAAATTAGTCGATTAATCCATAAAAAAAAAATCGATTAATCGAACACGAAAATTTTAATCAGTAACAGCTCTAAATATATATATATATATATATATATATTATACATGCACGGACATACCCGCTAAAGGACCGTAAGGGGAACATAGCCCTCCCTGCAAGAGTATAGGCGATGGTGCATGCAGCTCAAAAATGGATCCCCCTAGAACACAAAGTTCTTTTATGAAAATAGCTATCTATATTGGCTTCAAGTTTGCAGACATCTGCCGCAATGTATCAGAAATATAAAATACATTATAGAAAAAATAAAGAACGCCAATGTCATCCTCACAATCCTGTGATACAATATGCCCTAATGTATAGATGAGTGTACATTAAAGGCTGATCATAATGGTAATAATATGGCACGTTGTATCATTACCACTTTGTACACGGCTTTGAGGAAAAACAACCATAGAAGCCGTGTATGTATAGTGATATGATGGAACAATGGTGACTCCATCTTGTTCTAGCTCTAGGGCAGGGGTCTCCAAACCCCGGCCCGCGGGCCACATCCGGCCCGCTTGTGTGTTTAAACCGGCCCGCCGCAGCTGGCAGGTCCTGCAATACAAAGCAGCACACCCGCCCATGCTGCACGACGTGCTTATGATTGGCTGCTGGGACCGCCGATGTCCCAGCAACCAGTGACGTCATTAGCGCGGCACCTCCCCTCTTCACACACACCTCCGTACAGCCGTCTCCGCCTTCATCTCGTGTCTCCCGCCCGCTGCTTCACACGCTGAAGGATCGTTAATACAAACAGCGGGCGGGAGTCGTGAGCTGAAGACGGCTGTACGGAGGTGTGTGTGTTGCCGATGGGTGGAGGGAGGGTCATTAGGCTGTAACATTGAAGAGCTTGAAGGCTGCCCCACCTTTCCAATGTCCTGTTTGCAGCAGAAGTTGGCTTGTACAGAGGTGTGTGTGTGTTGCTGATGGGGACACTGATAGCTGACAATACTCCGCAATACCCAGCCAATACTCCGCAATACCCAGCCAATACTCTGCTATACCCAGGCAATACTCTGCTATACCCAGCCAATACTCTGCTATACCCAGCCAATACTCTGATATACCCAGCCAATACTCTGCCAATACTCTGCCAATACCCAGGCAATACTCTGCCAATACCTGCCAATACCCTGCCAATACTCTGCAATACTCTGCCAATACTCAGCCAATACTCTGCCAATACCCAGCCAATACTCTGCCAATACCCAGCCATACTCTGTCATACCCAGCCATACTCTGTCATACTCGGCCATACCCAGCCATACTCGGCCATACCCAGCCATACTCGGCCATACCCAGCCATACTCGGCCATACCCAGCCATACTCGGCCATACCCAGCCATACTCGGCCATACCCAGCCATACTCGGCCATACCCAGCCATACTCGGCCATACCCAGCCATACTTGGCCATACCCAGCCATACTCGGCCATACCCAGCCATACTCTGCAATACTCAGTGATACCCAGCCGTACCCAGCCATACTCGGCGATACCCAGCCATACTCAGCCAATGTTGCAGTGGGGGAGGTAGATATTACAGTGGGGGCTATATAGTGGTGGAATTTTCACAGGTTTTTGCTAATTCAATTATTTGCTGTTCCGAAAAATAATCCGATCTGTGACTGTGATGTGAGTTTTTTGATCTATTGCACCCCTACTGATGGGGATATTGCTGGAGACACTGCTGATTACAAAAATGATCCATGTAAAGTATATACATTTAAATTTTATTCATTCATGTATTTTATACATAACTGATTTTTTTTTTTTTCGGCCCCCGAATACTTGTAAAATCTACAATGTGGCCCTCGTGTTGAAAAGTTTGGAGACCCCTGAGTTAAAGAAAAAAGTTTCTACAAGGCTTGACTCACTAAGGTGGAGAGTGCCTTTTCCCATCAGGCATCCTTGTCACAGCCCACATGTTCAAGTAACTACATTAGCATTTGCGCTAGTTTTGGTTTGAGGATTCTCCTGATGGCTTTTTGGCCTCCTGTTATTTTTTTTGGTTGGTTCACATGTTTTTAATTCTGAGGGTCTACCCACTAGGGATGGGCCCGGTGTTCGATTCGAACCCACGCTCAGCGAGCCCAGAACTATTTGGGCCGTTCGCATAACATTCGTGTGATGCGAACGGCCCACAATGCACTGCGCCAGTCGCAGTGCATTGCTGGCTGATGATTGGCCAAGCATGCACTGTGACCACGGATGCTTGGCCAATCGCAGCGCCGGCAGCGAGGAGAGCCATAATATGCCACAGGCAGGATGCCTGTGGCCAATTATAGCTCAAGGGGTTTAGTACACGCCCCACACTATAGAAGGCCGCCGCTCTGTCGGCCTAGTGTACTGTGTTCCGGCGGTAGTGAGTGACTGTGTCAGTCACATTAGCTGCTCTCCTGTGATACATGATTCTACATTGCTGAATGCTGATCATTTGATTTTGTATTCATTCTGCTGATTGCACTGCACTGCTGCTGACAGTATCTGCAGTGCTGTGTTATACATTCTGCTGTGCTGACTGGTGACATTATCTGCTGAGTGCTGAGTCTGACTTTATCTGCTGTGATTCTGGGGATTAGTCTAGTGTGTGCGTGCTGTTAGTACAGCATTGCAGTATCACATTACCTTTACCCTTCTGGCCTGTTGTCATGTAAGGCAGCCAGCCAGGCATTTGCAGGAGCTAGCGTGTGTGTGTGTGTGTGCTGTTTGAGTACAGCACAGCACACAATAAACCACCAGCCTCTATCTGCCGTAAGGCCCTGTTGTTGTCATCTAAGGCAGCCACCACCTCAGCCTCTATCTGCCCTAAGGCCCTGTTGTCATCTAAGGCAGCCATCTGCAGGAGTTAGTGTGTGTGCTGTGTGACTCCAGCACAATATACACTACCCACTACAATGCCTGGAAGACCGACAAGGAGAGGCAGACCGTCCCGAGGCAAGAAAACAGGGCAAGCAGGCTCTGTGTCTAGAGACAACAGTGCTGGTCGTGGACGTGGTGCATCGCCATCAGCACGTGGCCATGGGACACGCTTGTCCTTCTTTTCGGCAGCTGGACATGTTGAGCCACATCATGCCGAAGGCTTGGTAGAGTGGATGACCAAGCCCTCCTCATCCTCTCTCACCCAGGCTCAGGGTACTGGCAAATCAGCTGCCAACACGTACTCAATGGCATCATCAGGCACCCCTTCCCTAGACCCACCATGTCCTCCTGAGGAGTCCCCCGAACTGTTTGAGCACAGTGTTGGGTACATGCTCCAGGAGAATGCCCAGCGTTTTGAAGGCTCGAATAATGATACCCAGCTAGAGGAAGGCAGTAGCGTGAGCGCAGAGAGAGGGGATGCTCAGGGACAGCAATCTGGCAGTCATCTTCCACCAGCTGCAGCTTACTGCCAGGTTTGCTCCAGTGGTGAAGAGGGAGCGGATGATGAGGTCACTGACTCCACGTGGGTGCCTGAAGGGAGAGAGGAGGAGGAGGCGGCACATGTCCAACGAGGCAGGATGCCCTCTGGGGGCCAGCTTGAGGCCAGCACACCAACTGAATCACACCACCGAGCTCCGCCTGTGCAGGGCGCTGCCTCTGCACGTTATTACAAAAGTTCTTTGGTGTGGGCCTTTTTTGAGACAAGTGCATCAGATCGCACCACTGCTATTTGCAACATATGTCTCAAGCGTATCTCGCGTGGCCAAAACATCAGCCGCTTGGGCACCACAAGCATGACCAGACGTATGTCGACCTGCCATGCAGCTCGTTGGCAAGCGCACATTAAAGACCCACACCAAAGAACAAAGCGGACCTCTCCTTGCTCCTCATCAGCTGGGACCTCCAACCCCACTATACCTTCAGTCCTCTCTGAAAGCTGCACTGAGAGGAATGAAGGTGTAGAATTGGGTGTGTCACAGCCAAGTACTTGCGGGCACTCTGTTAGCAGTACACCGACGTCCGATTGTAGCAGGCAAATTTTCCTGCCCGAGCTGCTGGACCGTCAAAAGAAGTTTACTCCCAGCCGTCCACATGCCCAGCGGTTGAATGCTAGCTTGGCTAAATTGCTAGCACTTCAACTGCTGCCTTTTCAGTTGGTAGACTCGGCCCCCTTCCGTGAGTTTGTTCAATGTGCGGTTCCTCAGTGGCAGGTTCCCAAACGCCACTTTTTCTCACGGAAGGCGATTCCGGCTCTCTACCGGCATGTGAAAGGCAATGTCCATGCCTCGCTGGACAGGGCGGTCAGCGGTAAGGTGCATATTACCGCTGACTCATGGTCCAGCAGGCATGGACAGGGACGTTACCTGTCTTTCACAGCCCATTGGGTCACTCTTTTTGCAGCTGGGAAGGATGCAGGACAAGGTGCAGTAGTGTTGGCGGTTGTTCCGCCACCACGCCTCCAAAATGCTACTACTGGTTGTGACACACCTCTCTCCTCCACCCCCTCCTCTTCTTCCATGGCCTCTTCGAGTGCTCTGTCCTCGGAACCAGCGGTGCTCCGTAGGTGTCCAAGGGGCTACGCAAGTACGCAGGCAAAAAGATGCCATGCCGTGCTTGCGCTGGTGTGTTTGGGGGACAGGAGCCACACTGGGGCAGAGGTTCTGTCAGCTCTGCAGGGGCAGGCCGAGAGGTGGTTGACGCCACGCCAGCTTAAGCCAGGAATGGTGGTTTGTGACAATGGCACCAACCTCCTCTCCGCCCTGCGACAGGGACAGCTGACCCATGTGCCCTGTATGGCTCACGTCCTTAACCTGGTGGTGCAGCGGTTCTTGGGCAGGTACCCAGGGTTACAGAATGTCCTGAGGCAGGCCAGGAAAGTCTGTGTGAATTTCCGCCGATCATATAATGCCAGTGCTTGGCTGGCTGAGCTGCAAAAGGAGTTGAACCTGCCCAAGAACTGCCTTATATGTGACATGCCCACCAGGTGGAACTCAACGTTGGCCATGCTGCAGCGACTGCACACGCAGCAGAGGGCCATCAATGAGTACCTGTGCGACTACGGCACCAGGACAGGGTCAGGGGAGCTCGGATTTTTTTCCCCACGCCACTGGAGCATGATCAGGGATGCATGCACTGTCCTGCCACCATTTGAGGAGGCCACGAGGATGGTGAGCAGTGACAGTGCATGCATCAGTGACACTGTACCTCTTGTCCACCTGTTGGAGCATACGCTGCGTGGGGTAATGGACAGGGCACTTGAGGCAGAACAGAATCAGGAAGAGGAGGACTTCCTTGCCTCTCAAGGCCCCCTTTATCCAGACAGTGTTCCTTCTCTCCCACCCATCACACAGGAAGAGGAATAGGAGGAGGATTGTGTCAGCATGGAGGTGGAGCCTGGCACTCAACATCAGCAGCAGCAGTCCTTTAGGGATGATTTACAGTCCCAACAAACCAGTGGACTTGTACGTGGCTGGGAGGAGGTGGCTGCAGATCATGTCGTCCTCAGTGACCCAGAAGACTCCGGACCGAATGCCTCAGCTAACCTACGTTGCATGGCCTCCCTGATCCTGCAAAGCCTGCGGAAGATCCTCGTATTCTTCGGATCAAGGAGAGGGACCATTACTGGCTGGCCACTCTCCTTGATCCACGGTACAAGGGTAAGGTTGCGGACCTTATCTTGCCGTCGCAGAGGGAGCAGAGGTTGAGACATCTCCGGGAGGCCTTGCAGAAAGGTCTGTGCAACGCGTTCCCAGAGACTGGGAGGTTACAAACTCCTGGTCCTGGACGACGAGTTGCTGAGGCTTCGGTCAGTAGCAGAATGAGCGGTGGGGAAGGTGGACGTCTGAACCATGCGTTCAGACAATTTTTTAGACCGCGGCCCGAGGTATGATCGGTTCCAGCAACCATCGCCAGCGTCTGATATACATGGTGCAGGAATACCTAGGGGCAAGGTCAGACTTGGACACCTTTCCCACTGAAAATCCTCTGGCTTACTGGGTCTTGAGGATAGATCACTGGCCAGAGCTTGCACAGTATGCAATTGAGCTACGGGCCTGTCCTGCATCCAGCGTTCTTTCCGAACGCACATTCAGTGCTGCTGGAGGCTTTGTCACCGATCACAGGGTGCGCCTGTCCACCGATTCGGTTGATAGACTGACCTTCATAAAGATGAAACAGTCTTGGATCACCACCAGCTACCAGGAAACTGAAGCTGATATAACTGAATAATTTATAATGTCACATCCCTTCAAGACTGCCTATGCTGATGCTGAGTGACTGTCCTGTTATGTTGACTGACTATCCTCTTCCTCCTCAATGATCCATTCCTGATGATAGCTTGGAAGAACATATTTGTTTCTGTGTGCCACCACCAGTGGCTAAGGCCCAATTTGTCAGCCCCTGTTTAACAGGGGCGTGTAATTACAATTTTTTAAGCAATGCTTCGCAACAGGTCTGACTGCTGTGCTCCAAATACAGTATCTGTGAGGGGTTGCAGTGTTGTGGCACCAGTGCCTAAGGCCCAATTTTTCAGCCCCTGTTTAACAGGGGCGTGTAATTACAAATCTTGATCTAATAGTTCACAGCAGGGCCCATTCCTGCGCCCACCAAGAGTAACTGTGAGGGCTTACAGTCTTGTGGCAGCACCGTCCACCACCACCAAAGGCCCAATTTTTCAGCCCCTGTTTAACAGTGGCGTGTAATTACAAATCTTTATCTAATAATTCTCAGCATAACCTATTTCTGCGTCCACCAAGAGTAACTGTGAGGGCTTACAGTGTTGTGGCAACACCATCCACCACCAAAGGCCCTATTTTTCTGGCCCTGTTCAACAGGTGCATGCAATTACAAATTTTGATCTAATAATTCACAGCAGGGCCCATTCCTGTGCCCACCAAGAGTAACTGTGAGGGCTTACAGTGTTGTGGCAACACTAACATCTAATGGGGCAAATTTCTGCAGAGTATATACGGCAGGCCACTACTTTCAAACATCCAACTTACAAATGACTCCTACTTGCAAACGGAAGGAGAAAACCGGAAGTGAGAGGAAATCTACCCCTAGGAAGGGAAATTCTATCCTGTTAGATTTCATTTGGGAAAAAGGTATCTCCTCTCTACTGATGCTTTATCACCAATCCTTGTTTCAATAAAAACCCCACTTTTCCAAAAACATTTGTCATTGGGACAGAAAGTGAAGTAAAATCTTCTGAACAGGTGCACAGACCGCAAAACAAATGTTACAGGGGTGATAACCCTTCCCTATGTTCTCCAAAAAGCTTAAAAATAGATTTTTTTTGGATGGAGCTACACTTAAAAATGTACCTGTTCAAAATTACAAACAGATTCTACTTAAGATAAGAACAAACCTACAGTCCCTGTCTTGTTTGCACCGCCTGTATACTGCTGTTCAGAGTATATAGGGTTGTAGGTATAGGGTTTTTTTTTTTGGGTGCGGGGTTCCCCTTAATATCCATACAAGACCCAAAGGGGCTGGTAGTGGGGGGGGGGGGGGGTGATGGGGTAGCCATGCCATTTTTCTTAAAGATTTTCATCCATATTGCCAGGACAAGACATGACATTAAAGCCGCAAGCAGTTTTAAATGGCTTTTTTTTTTCCTTTACAAATGTCATTTTTTGCAGGGACAGTTCTAAACATGGGAAACGCATGCCACTTCACAGGCATACTTTAGACGCCCCCCAGGTACCATATTTAAAGGAATATTTCACTTTTTTTTTTTTTTTTCACTTTATGCATCATTAAAATGACTGCTCCTGAAAAACGTCCGTTTTTAAAACTTCTTTTTGCATTTACACATGTCCCCTGGGGCAGGACCCGGGTCCCCAAACCTGTTTTATGACATTAACATGCATATTGACCGTTATAATTAGCACTTTAGATTTCGAACGTTCGCGTCCATTGTAACTAATAGGGTTCGAATATTCGCGCAAACTCTCGGTCCGTTCGCAGGTTCTGGTGCGAACCGAACCCGGGGGTGGTCAGCTCATCCCTACTACCCACCCCTGTTTTCTCTGCTGTTTTAGGAAGTTCCATAGTTTATGAATAAAAAGTGCTGTGTTCCTCAGTGAACAATAGAAAGAATAGGATATGTGTATTTGTGTAAAATCCTTAACTTGCAGTACAGGACACAGGCTTTATATTCATATATTGCTCTGGGTTGTATGACTGGTACCTTTTTAGTAAATAGGACACTGGCAAAACATTGGAAGATGCCCCTTGGGCATCCCTTTATAACCTTGCCTAATGTTTGCCAGTTCCCCAATGTAATGGACCTTTTCTCCCTCATGGAGAAATCTCACTTAACTTATTTAGCTCATTATGTCACTTTGGATCTTCAATCAGCTGTTCACTGCAATCCCTTTCCCAGAGTCCATTGAGGCTCCCTTCTGCCCCTGTATATTTTGCCATTTTTATTTTTTCATACTGCTTGCTACAATTGAGCAGGCTAGTTATGGGAAGAGTTATTTTGGGTTTTCCAATTCTTCTGTAGGGGGTAATAATATTGGTTTTATGAATAAGTGCTGGGTGCCTCAATGGACTCCAAGTAAGAGATTTTACAAGTACGAAAATATTTTTGCCTTTTATTTATATGGTGTCTTTGCGTTTTACAGAAATCTATCCTTATTACCAGATAAGCCTTTAAATACTAAGCAAAGAAGGAATAAAGAAATGCTTATTAATAAGTTGTAACAAATTATCTTCTATTCAATTCGATGTAGGTAGATTTGAAGACTGCTTTTGAAAAATTCAACGTTTCTGATATTTTTCTTGAGGAATCATCTGTGTCTTCCAGGTAAAGTATTACTAGCATTTATGCCTTTCCTGATTTAAAGAGTTAAGACTGCTTCTCTCCTTGACTAATTATAAAAGATTCTCATTTGAATAAGAAACTAAAAAACATAAGTTGTTAAACCTTAAAGTGGTTCTAAAGGCAGAAGGTTTTTTATCTTAATGCATTCTATGCATTAAGATAAAAACTTCTGTGTGCAGCAGCTAGCTCCCCATGCCCCCCCCCCCCCAAAAAAAAACTTTCCTGAGACCCATCTTGATCCAGTGATGTTGCATGAGAGCCTCGGGTGTCTGAGATGATTGGCCGACACGCAGCAGCAGGCGCCATTGTCTCCCGCTACTGTCAGTCAGTGAGCCAATGAGGGGCAAGCCGAGCCGCAGCTCAATGTCTTAATAGACACACAGAGCAGTGGCTCGGCTTGCATGCCCCCATAGCAAGCTGCTTGCTTTGGGGGTACTCGGCAAGGAGGAGGGGCCAGGAGCGCCGGAAATGAAGGGGAAGATCTGGGCTGCTCTGTGCAAAACCACTGCTCAGAGCAGGTAAGTAGAATCATGTTTGTTATATTTAAACAAAAAAAAAAAAAAAAAAACAAGACTTTAATATCACTTTAAAAGTGTATGTATGGTCGAGACTTTTCTTTATAGTTTTTGGATAGTGTATGAAAGGGATAAAACCTTTTTTATCAGGTTATTTTTTCAGGGCATGTGCACAGTTGGAGAGATTTCCCTTCACTTTCAGTCCCACAGATAAAGCAAGAAGTTAGGGAAACATTTTGCGTTTACATAAACATTAACAATCAATATGTGACACTGGTGTTACGAGTAGTTTTTGATTAGAAAAACACTTTTCCTACTTGTACAAGACACGTTTTTTAATCATTATGACTATATTATATTGAACTACCTTTAGTGATTGGACTCTGGCAGTAAAAGTAAGGCTGCAAGGACATTCTTTCCTGTTTTATGATTCTGCTCATTGGTTCCTGACTAGGGTTGAGCGAACGGTTCGTACCGAACTTTTGGGTTTTTGGGCCCCGAACCCGAACAATTTACTGTATGTTCGGGTTAGAGTTCGGTGTTCGGCAATGTAACGGTGCTTTTTAAAAAGTTATTGTCAGTTTGTCACAAAGTGTAATTTCTGCAGGAAAAAAAGTCTTTTAAAAGCACTCGCGGCTATAATGAATTGTCGGCTCCCCGTAATACAGAGAACAGTCACTGAAAGTCATTGATTTTTAAAAAGTTATTGTCATAAAATGTGTTTGGGGACCTGGGTCCTGCCCCAGTGGACATGTATCAATGCAAAAAAAAGTTTTAAAAACTGCAGTTTTTTCGGGAGCAGTGATTTTAATAATGCTTAAAATGAAACGCATGGGGCGCAATGGGGCGCATGTTTCCCGTGCTTAGAACTGTCCCTGCACAAAGTGTCATTTCTGCAGGAAAAAAATTCATTTAAAAGCACTCGCGGCTATAATGAATTGTCGGCTCCCGTAATACAGAGAACAGTCATTGAAAGTCATTGATAAAAAAAAAAGCGTGGGGGGGGGGTTCCCCCAAATTCAATTACCAGGCCCTTCAGGTCTGGTATGGATTTTAAGGGGAACTCCACTCCAAATTTTAAAAAAAAATGGCGTGGAGTTCCCCCAAAAATCCACACCAGACCCTTTATCCGGGCCGCAGGAAAAGAGGGGGGACGAGAGAGCGCCCCCCCCCCCCCTGAACCGTACCAGGCCACATGCCCTCAACATTGGGAGGATGCTTTGGGGGTCTGTCAGGGGGGATGGGGTCAGCTGAAGGGTGGCCCGTCCTCCTCAGCTAAGACCTCATCAGGCTGTTGGGATCCCGCAGTATCTCCATGGAGACAGGATGTGCTTCTCTGGACCATCGGGAGAGATCACCCATCACTGGACCCCGGAGAAGAGATCAGCCATCGCTGGATAGCAAGAGTGGATTACCACCGCTGGAATCTTTTTTTTTTTTTTTTTTGTTTCAATAAAGGACTTTTCCCAACTGTGTCTGTGTGTTTTTTAGCAATTTTTTACACTTTCTTTGTGAATGGTAGGGGTACTTTTGTACCCCCTTACCATTTCAAACAGGGGGGGTGGGATCTGGGGGTCCCCTTGTTAAAGGGGGCTTCCAGATTCTGATAAGCCCCCCGGCCAGGGTTGTGGGGATGAGGCCCTTGTCCCAATCAACATGGGGACATGGTGCTTTGAGGGGTCACAGACCCCCAAAGCATCCTCCCAATGTTGAGGGCATATGGCCTGTTACGGTTCAGGAGGGGGGCACTCTCTCACCCCCACCTCTTTTCCTATGGCCTGCCAGGTTGCATGCTCGGATAAAGGGTCTGGTATGGATATTTAGGGGGAACCCCACGCTTTTCTTTTTTTTTTTTTATCAATGACTGCTCTCAGTATTACGGGAACCGACAATTCATTATAGCCACGAGTGCTTTTAAATGCATTTTTTCTCTTATAATAACCGACTGACGCAGCTTCTCTCTTTAGACCATTGGGTTGTTATGCCACCTTCAGGAGAAGACTAGGCATTACATGTTACATGTGATAATAAAACTAGAACTTTCTAGTTCCGCCCAAGGGGCGGTCCCTTAGGTAACAACCCCTCAGCATGCTACTGCAGCCTCAGTTTTATTTTGCCTAGTGAAGGAGAAAAGACCTAGGAGCCCTGATGGGCCCATCGGTCCGTCTGTTTCTGCAGAAGCTTGGTTTTTGTGCAAGATGATGGATCCTGTGATCTGCTATCAACAGCTGGCTGGGTGACAGGCTGGATTCCCTTATCCTTGTAGTCTCCCCAGTCAGGCCATCGAGCGTGTGCAGGTCGCAGCTACGGCTCTCCTCCTGAGAGCTTCTTCCGCCTCAGAGTTGGAAGAGGATGTGGCGATCACCGTGCAGACCCTGCAAGGATTTTGGTGGCTGTTGAACCTAAAAAAGGTCGGTGATAGTACCGACTCTGCGTTTGGAGTACCTAGGCTTGCTGCTGGACTCCAGGGAAGTGGCAGTGTTTCTCCCTTCGGTCAAGCTGCAGACTCTCGGCGCCAAGGTAAAACTGCTGATGACGTGGTCGTCACTGCGCTTCTGCATGCGAGTCCTGGGTCTCATGGTGGCCTCCTTCGAGGCAGTACCATATGCCCAGTTCCACACCAGAGTTCTGCAGAAGGAGATCTTGGCAAAGTGGGACAAATTTCCATTGTCCCTGGATCGACAGATCCAGGTGAGCCAGTTAGTCAGGGATTCCCTGATCGGGTGGCTGAGGTCTCCGGTGCTTCAGTCCGGGAAGTTTTTCCTACCTCTGAAATGGGTGGTGATCACAACGAATGCCAGCCTTTTCGGCTGTGGAGGAGTAATTGGAGTTCAGTCGACTCAGGGCCTCTGGTCGACGGGGGAATCCAAGTTGCCGATCAATCGGCTCGAACTGAGAGTGATCAGGTTATGCCTCTCCACATGGTCAATGAGAATGCAAGGGCGTCCGATCAGGATCCAGTCAGACAACGCCACTGCTGTGGCATACGTTGATCACCAAGGAGGAACAAGAAGCTCAGCCGCTGCACAGGAGGTCGCTCACATGCTTCTGTGTGCAGAGCGACATGTACCGGCCCTGTCGGCCATTTGCATCCCGGGTGTGGAGAACTGGCAGGCGGGCCATCTAAGTCGTTAGATGCTGGACCCAAGAGAATGGGCGTTGCATCAGGGGGTGTTCAGGCTACTGTGTCTGCGGTGGGGCACACCAGACATGGATCTTCTGGCCTCCCGTCTCAATCGGAAGGTGCCGAGGTTCATGTCCAGGACAAGAGATCCGTGGGCAGACGCGTCAGACGTGCTTGTGGCTCCCTGGGATCAGTACCAGCTGATCTACGCCTTTCCTCCAATGAAACTGTTACCACGTCTGCTTCGCAGAGTGGAAGCCGAGGGGATCCCAGTAATACTGGTTGCCCCAGGTCTCCATCCTGCTTTTATCATCGTTGGTTTTACCGGCATGGCTATTGAGAGACAGGTGTTGAGGAACCGGGATCTGTCGGACTCGGTGATCCCAACTATGTTGAGAGCACGGAAATCTTCTTCTCGGAAGATATATCTTCGTACCTGGAAGGCCTACCTCTCCATTGTGAGGAGAAAGGATTGCATCCACGCTCCTTTTTTATATATACAGGATCCTGCTGTTTCTTCAGCAAGGGGTGGACCAGAAGTTGGCGTTAAGCACCATTAAAGGACAAATATCAGCTTTGGCTGTCCTTTTTCAGCGACCTCTGGCGTCTCACTCTCTGAGTACTTTTGCTCAAGGGGTGCGACATGTAGTCCCTCCTGTGTGTCCACTGTTACCCCCGTGGGATCTGAACCTAGTATTATCGGCACTTCAAAAACCGCCATTTGAAAATATCAGAGAGTTCCCCCTGTTGACTCTTTCCCAGAAAGTGGTCTTTCTAGTGGCCATCACATCGGTCAGGAGGGTTTCGGAACTGGCAGCCTTGTCCTGCAAGTCGCCCTATCTGGTTATTCACGAGGATAAGGTGGTGTGCGTCCGCAACCGTCTTTTCTGCCAACAGGTAGTCTCAGCGTTTCACATCAATGGGACATTGTGTTACCATCTCTGTGTCCTAAGCCGACATCCTAAGGAGGTGGCCCTTCATGCTCTGGAAGTGGTTCGGGCTCTGAAGGTGTATTTGTCTGCCACGGTTCCTTTCCGGAAGTCAAACTCACTGTTTGTTTTTGGTGGCTAGTCCAAAGTAGTCTCGTCGGCCACCATTTCCAGGCGGATCAGACAAATTGGAGTACAATCCTACGCCTTGAAGGGGCAGGTGCCCCCCTTTCCGGTCACGGCCCGCTCCACGAGGGCAATCTGAACGTCTTGGGCCTCCGACATCGAGTGTCTGTCGCTCAAGTGTGTAAATCGGCGACCTGGTCGTCTGTCCACACGTTTACAAGTTCTACAAGGTAGATGTCAGTGCATTGGGTGATGCCTGTTTTGGCCTGCAAAGTTTTGCTGGCGGCTGTATAGTTGCAATTGCATATGCATTTTTTTCCTATTGTTTTTGGTAAAAACCCAATACCTTTAAGTTAATGCACTGTTGCATTCGTTGCCGCAATTTTTGATGCGGTTTGAGGGTAGTGCTTCTCCGTTGAGGAGCACCCTGGTTTTTTTGTGGTGGTTTTTCTACACACTGGGTAAAGTTTGTACTAGTTCCCACATGCCATGGTGGATGAAGTTTTATGCTTTTTTCCCACCCCTCGTTTTGGCACTGCTTGGGGACGTCCCAATGGTCTAAAGAGAGAAGCTGTGTCAGTCGGTGAATATAAGAGAAAATAGGATTTTTTGTACTCACCGTAAAATCCTTTTCTCTGTAATTCACCAACTGACACAGCACCCGCCCCTCATTTTTCTTTACGCTATACTGCTTGTTGACGTACTAAGGCTGCAGTAGTATGCTGAGGGGTTGTTACCTAAGGGACCGCCCCTTGGGCGGAACTAGAAAGTTCTAGTTTTATTATCACATGTAACATGTAAGGCCTATTCTTCTCCTGAAGGTGGCATAACAACCCAATGGTCTAAAGAGAGAAGCTGTCAGTCGGTGAATTACAGAGAAAAGGATTTTACGGTGAGTACAAAAAATCCTATTTTTCCTACAGAAATTACACTTTGTGCAGGGACAGTTCTAAGCACGGGAAACATGCGCCCCTTTACAGGCATACTATACACACCCCCCAGGTACGAAATTTAAAGGAATATTACACTTTTATTGTTTCACTTTAGGAATTAATAAAATCACTTCTCCCGAAAAAACTTCAGTTTTTAAAACTTTTTTTTGCATTGATACATGTCCCCTGGGGCAGGACCCAGGTCCCCAAACACTTTTTATGACAATAACTTTTTAAAAATCAATGACTGTTCTCTGTATTACGGGGACAGGAGCCGACAATTCATTATAGCCGCTCGGGTCCCCATTGACTTCAATGGTGTTCGGGGTCAAGTTCGGCCGAACCCAAACATGCTGGTGTCCGCTCAACTCTATTCCTGACCTCATTCCTATCTGATGCTTCGGTACCTCGATGCCTGCTCATTGCTGACCTTGGCTATCCCTCTGACTACGCTTCTGTCTTCGGTTTGGCTCCACTGCTGAGTACCTGTGCTGGCTGCCCCTCATCCCAGCTACGGTGGACATGGTGTGCTCCTGTCTCAAGCTTGCTGGGAACTCCGGCAAGCCATGCATCCAGAACCTGAAAGAGTGCCCCTTTAACCTTGGCTGATCTATCCTGCAGTGCCTTGGTTCCTGACCTGATGCTCTGCTTGACCCACGAGTCTATGACTCCAGCCACAAATTCTGCAATCAACACTTGCTGGCACTCATGTTCCTTCTGTCTTTTGGCACCATCTGTTACACTCTAAGCCCTGGGCTGGAGTTTGGAATGTTGCAGTTCAGCATTCCGACCATGTGGGACAAACGGACCTGGTCCTTGGACTATGCCATGCATCTGACCCCCAAGGCCAGACTTTCCTTTGTGAGGTGGCTTTCCAACCTGGTGCTGGTAATAAGGAGCCGGGTCAAAGGAAAGCTTGCCTTCCGATCAACATTCTGAGAATTGGATCTATTCCAATATCTCTTAACCCTTTCGCCACCAGGTCCGTGCGTTGTACGGACCTGACAGCAGGGGGTATTGCACATAATCCGGTGGCTGCAGCCACTGAGAGCATTTGTGCGGCGGCTCTGCCACCCGATTGCTCTCACACATGCCTGGTATCAGCGCACCCTTTTTGTCCCCTATGTGATAAAAAAAGTAAAAAAATATTTTTTTATTTATTTTGTAAAAAAATAGCTACACCCAAACACAAACCCGAAAAAAATTTGAGGCCCCATCCCCACATTAACACACGCACGGACGTAAACGTATGCATCGGGGCGCCTACACGTGAAAATTCCGGGGCGCCTATGCGTGAAAACTTTGATTGCGATACACCTATTACATATTACCGTGCACGCCCTTGTGAGATTACTTATAACATAAGACCTGCTCCGTAACACTAAACTGATACCTATAGGGGGCTTTTGAAACGTTGCATATAGAAAATATAGGATACTGAAGTTTGACGCTATTTCACAGGCACACAAAAAATTTATGTTTGGCATGTTAAGTATCTATTTACTCTGCGCAACCTTGTCTTTTATATTTTACCAAAAATGTGGGTAATTTATTGCATTTGTTTGCCCTAAAATTCACGTTGGTGTGTTTTTTTAATTGAAATTTTGCGTTTCCTAGACCTTTTGCGGTAATATCGTGTTTCATAAAAAATTTAAACTACCACAATTTTATTTTCTATGGTATCTGCTTTCAGAAAATATATAATATGTGTGGGTTTATTGTTACACAAGGAACTGTCTTTATGCCTAAGACCTCCTTTCTACTGAAGGTGACCTCTGCCTCCCATCTTAATCAGGATAGTGTCCTTTCTTTTGGCTCAAACATTTCCAGGGAAATCTCTCTCCACCTTCTGTACATGGTGCTACTGCCACTTTTAGAAAATTGGATTCCCTCTTTGTGCTTCCTGAAGGTTCCCACCAGGGTCTTCCCTCCACCATATGTAGGTGGATCAGACAAGTTTATTATTTGAGGCTATAGTATGAAGAATACGTTTTTTTCCCTTTTCATGTTAATGCATACCTTACAAGATCTTTTTGTTCTTCTTCTGCTTTTCAGTGTCAGACTTTTGTTTTTGCAAGCTGTGATTGAGCTTCTGTTTACATGTCTCTAAGTTCTATTATGTGGATTTTAAAGTCCTAAAGCCTGCTATGGTGCACTGATCCAATTTCAGGCATAAGGTGCTGCAAGCTGCTCCCAGAGTCTGTATAGCTTTCGTGACCCATTTATGTTGTAGCCTGTTGGTGGTGTTTTTCTGTGTTGCTCACCCCCTCGGGTGGACTGTTTTTGTTTCTTTAGATATCCGCAGCTACAGCTGCTGGAAAAAAAAAAGCTACTTACCAGTGCCTGGGATCCAGCACTCTTGCAGAACCACAGCTCCTCCACAGTGATTGCGTGAGGGTGCAGGAGGAGATGGAGCATAGAACATCCTTCTCACCTAGGTGAGGATTGCAGAAGTTTTGGCAGGTACCAATTAAAATTGTTAGGGAGAAAGGAACAAAGTGTAATACACACAGCATGGGTCCTGTACTGTGCCACTAGGAAAATACTAAGACTTTTGCTTGGCCGTAAAATCTGGTTCCTGGAGTACAGTACAAGGCCCTCCCCCTGTTACATTCTTCCTGTTGCTTGCTGCAAAGCTGAGACTAGCCAGAGTTGGGAGGGGTTATATATGGGGATGTCACTGCAGTTGTTCTTTTTTTTTGCCAGCGTCCTGTGTACTCTAGGAAATATATTTTACTGGTAAGTCAAATCTATTTATAGCTAGTTTATAGTAGTACACTTGAGCAAAGGCATTGCTAATATATTTTGCAGTTTTTGATTTCAATAAACATCAACCACTTGGAGTTTATTGAACCAATTCACGTCCTTGGGCTGTTTTAAAATGTTCAGGACTTGAAGTCGTTAAGAACAGCACCTTGAGCTTGGTGTCATTCTTTTTAGCTGGTGATTGGCTATTCAGTAAATGTCCTTGATGACACCCTGGAGGAGGGGCGAAACGCGTCGACGTAACTTCCGGTTTGAGAGCCAGTGACGCGGCTTCCTGTTCCGTTGGAACGCACGCAAGTTCCGTGCACCCGGAACACGCTGATCCTTGTCTTCCCTGTAGTGAGTCACTATAGCACAGGATATTTCAGGTTTATTCTCAGCAATACCACACATGATATCTTTTCTTTTTTTTCCTCCACGGCATCTATTCATTTGGAGATTTTGCTGATTTATCTGGAGCATTACTGGGATCCCTGACATCATTCATCCCCCCACCAAAACGCTTTTAAGACCCTAGGACTGCAAAGCCGTGGGTCATTTTCTTCTGGTGAGTGGGGTTCTAAAGGGGATTATCGTCTAGTGACAACCTGCAAATCTTATTATCAAAACCATCCAAATATTATTAGTCTGTATATTTGTTTTTACAATCACCTATTATGCAGTATTGATTATTGCTTTTTGAATATTATTTTTTTGCTTCACGGTAGTCATTGCTGCGCAACTTTCATAATCAATGTGCATTTTCACATATGATCTTTATTCACAGTGGTGATATATATCCGCCAGCGCAGCCTATATTTTTTACTCATTTTTAAGGTTGATGTAACCTTTGCAGGCAGCAGCAGCGGTTGTGTGTGTTCTATGCGATTTCTTATTCAGCTTATTGTGTTATAAGCGTTTTTCTTGTAGTTCATTCCCTTGGCGCAAATTATTATGTTTTGTTTGTCATTATTCAGTAAATGTGATCCAGGCAGCTCGCTACCACTGTTTAATCACTTTTACATAGATGAGAAGGGCCTGCAATGTTTCCCAGGCTCACTTGTGTCTCTGGGGAGCCCCGTACCATGGTAAACCGCTGTAGCTTTTGAGAACAGCCGATCACCCTTGCGACTAATGAACCTGGAATTGACCTGCATTTCGCCACTTTCCCGAATCACAGCTGACATTGCTCGGCTACTGTAGCTGGGGATGAAACTAATCGAGTACAATCCATGCTTGATTGCATTGGAGGGCAGGTGAAACATTGGGAGTCTAATAGACCCCTGATGTTCCCATAAAGAGGACCTGTCACCTGTGCATACTATCATATAGGGAAATTGTTAGCTAGTTTTTGAAATAGCAATGAAGCTAAAGAAAATAAAATTAAAAGTGTATATTTTCATTTTATTTTATGCAATTTTGTTAATAATTTTTTTTTAAAAGCATACCACACCTACATACTCGCAATTGCAAACGTGCGTTTAGGCCCTGCACGTGTATGTAAACTGTGATTGCGTCATATATGTGAGATATCGCCATGAACGCCAAAGTGAGGGCAATAATTGCAACGATTTTTGAAATAACTCCTATTAAATATTTTAGGTACTGTCTTTTTTGCCATTTCACACATGCACACAATTTTGAGGCTTCACATGTTTGGTATCTCTTTACTCCATGCAACCAACCTCATCTTTTTTTTGGAAAATTATTTTTATTTTGTTTTATACAATACATATTATAACAAGCCACACAACGTGGGCTCCAACCGGCCACAAACTTGCCGGTACACTACAGAAAAACAATACAACATAAAAGTTCTCACAGAAACTTGTGTTACATCCCCCCCTAACTTTGCCCAGACAGGTAAACAAACGTTCCTACCGCCAGCCGGAGGCAGTGGACACAAGGATACAATTTCCATGGCTCCCCCGCTTTCTATCTGATGTCCTCCGTGGAATGGTTACGCTCTCGACCCCCCCCCGCCCCATAGTGACATGGTTTAATTAAGGAGAATTACCCATCCCCAACTATGCCGTGTGCAAATTCTTCAATCACTCACTAGCCCTTAACCACTTGCCGACCGCCTCATGTACATATACGTCAACAGAATGGCACGTACAGGCAAAATCCCGTACCTGTACGTGATATTCTTCCGGCGGGGGGTCTGCTCGGACACCCCCCCCCGCCGGCGGAGACGGTCGGCATCGCTTCAGGAGCGATCCGAGATGAGGGGGCGGCCAGTGGTTTCTGGCCACCCCCTCGTGATCGCTCCTGGCGAATGAGATGCTTCCCCTGCCTGTGTAATTGTAAACACAGGCAGAGGAAGTGATGTCACGCTCCTCGTGTCGGTCTTTCTGACTGGGACGCCGAGGAGAGAAGACATCCAGGTTAGTGCACAAACACTACACTGACACCAGGACACATAGGCACATATTTCACCCCCAGATCACCCCCTGCCCCCCCAGTCACAGTGTCACTGATTGCAGTGATCATTTATTTACTGATCACTGCATTTAGTGTCAGTTGTGACTGTAATAACTGTCAGGGCAGTTAGTTTTAGGTCCCTTTAGGTCTAAGGTAGCCCCCTGACCCCCCCCCCCCCCCCCAATAAAGGTTTAACCCCTTGATTGCCCCCCAGGTAACCCTTTCACCCCCTTTTGCTAGTGTCACTAATGATCGTTTTTCTGATCGCTGCATTAGTCTCACTGGTGCCGCTAGGTAGCCAGTTTTTTTTTTTAGGTTAACCGCCAGGTTTATATAGGTTCAAAAATTTATAGGTTAGGTATCCCCATATTACAACCTAAATAAAGGTTTTAACCCCCTGATTGCGCCTAGAGTTAACTCTTTCACCAGTGATTACCGTATAAGTGTCACTGGTGACGCTGGTTAGCCAGTTAGTTATTTAGGTTCCCCGTCAGGTTTTTATATAGCGTCAGGTACCCCCATATATTGCCTAATAAAGGTTTTAACCCCCTGATTGCCCCTAGTTAACCCTTTCACCAGTGATCACCGTATCACTGTTACGGGTGACGCTGGTTAGTTAGTTTGTTTTTTATACTGTCAGGGCACCCGCCATTTATTACCCAGTAACGGTTCAACCCCCTGATCGCCCGGCGGGTGATATCAAGTAGGTTTTAGGGTGAAATAAGGTCTGCGTCGCCCCAGGTTAGTGCCAGTACCGCAAACACCCACGCGCAAAGCATACATCTCCCTTAGTGGTATAGTATCTGAACAGATCAATATCTAATCTGATCAGATCTATACTAGCGTCCCAGCAGTTTAGGGTTCCAAAAAACGCATTGTTAGCGGGATCAGCCCAGATACCTGCTAGCACCTGCGTTTTCCCCCTCCGCCCAGCCCAGCCCACCCAAGTGCAGTATCGATCGATCACTGTCACTTACAAAACACTAAGCACACATAACTGCAGCGTTCGCAGAGTCAGGCCTGATCCCTGCGATCGCTAACAGTTTTTTTTGGTAGCGTTTTGATTCAGTCGCTAACAGTCAGGAGCTTTTTTACCTGTGAATCTCACTAGTGTACTACTAAATTTAGAGCCCAAAATGGCAAATCGAAAGTACACTAGTGAACAGGCCTACTTGTTTCTGAGTATGTCAGATAGTGAAGAGGAGGTCACTCATCTGTCAGAATCAGGCTCAGAATACGATCCAGTAGACGACAGCGGCTCCATGACAGATAGCTCTGACGACAGAGGTGTGGTCCCTGCTAAGGTCAGGTGTACCCGATCTTCTGCTGTTGTTGAGGTGCAAGAACCGCAGGTCTCTCATATGGAGCAGACAAGTACTAGCGCCGCTATGCCTTCTGGTGAACTGGCAAGCACCAGCGGCCTAGTACACCCTGGACGTACATCCAGCACTGCAGTAACACTTGGTGACGTGGCGAGTCCCATAAGTGCAGTTCAAGCTGGCGAGGTGGCAAGCACAAGTAGTGTCCCGCTGCCACCAAGAAGAAGACAAAGGCAGGCCCGTCGATCACATAGTGTCCTTCCTGCAGAATTTGTCAATCCTGATTGGGTGCCCACCACTTCTGCAGAACCCGTACTTCCCCCATTCACTGGCCAACCCGCTATTCAGGTGGAAACAGCTGATTTTAAGCCATCCGATTTTTTATTGCTGTTTTTCACAGAAGATCTCTATAGATCTATTGTGGACCAAATTAATATATATGCTGGTCAATACGTCGCCGCTAATCCCCAGTTGCCTTCCCTTGCCAGAGATTGGAAACCAATTACGGTTTCCGAATTTAAGTCCTTTCTGGGCCTTTCCCTCAACATGGGCATGCATAAATTCCCGACTCTGAGGACTTATTGGTCCACCTCACCAGTCCACCATATGCCCATGTTCTCTCGCTCCATGTCCAGGGCACGATACGAACAGATCTTGCGGTTCATGCACTTCAATGACAATGAACTCTGTCGTCCTCGTGGAGACCCTGAATTTGATCGGCTCTACAAAATTTGGCCCCTCATAAACCACTTCAACCAACGTTTTGCAGCCTTGTTTACTCCCAATCAAGTTGTCTGCATTGACGAGTCCCTGATTAAGTTTTCTGGCCGCTTGTCTTTTCAAACAGTACCTTCCCAGCAAGCGTGCCAGATACGGGGTCAAGCTCTACAAGCTCTGTGACAGGGCAACAGGCTATACGTGGAGCTTTTCGGTTTATGAGGGAAAAGATAGTCACGTAGAGCCGGAGAACTGTCCAGATTACATAGGGAGCGCTGGTAAGATAGTGTGGAACTTGGTGTCACCCTTATTCGGAAAGGGGTACCACTTGTACGTGGACAATTATTACACGAGTGTGCCACTGTTTAGTCACTTGTTTGATCAGCAGATTGGAGCATGTGGCACCGTGCGACCTAATCGCCGGGGCTTTCCCCATCGGCTTGTAGATTCCCCTCTTAGGCTGGGGGAGAGAGCCTGCTTCAAGTCTAATAATTTGCTCGTTGTGAAGTGGAGGGATAATAAGAATGTTTTCGTTCTTACCTCCCTTCATGCAGACACGACAGTCCAAATTCGTACGGCGGCTGGTGTTGTGACGAAACCCCTCTGTGTCCACGAGTATAACCAAAATATGGGAGGGGTGGACCTCAACGACCAGTTGTTGGCGCCGTATCTAGTTGCCCATAAGGCTAGACGCTGGTACAAAAAAGTGTCTATTTATTCCAGTTGGCTTTGCTGAATGCTAATGTGCTATACGGAGCTTCAGGCGGGACTTTACCCTTCCTTGAATTCCAGGAAGAGGTTGTCACAGACCTTCTGTATCCAGACGGTTCTGCACCTCACCATTCCCAACCAAATGCAGTAAGCCCGCTGCATGAGAGGCATTATTCTTATGTCCTCCCGAGTACCCCTACCAATCGAGCCCCCCAAAAAAGATGTCGTGTCTGTAGCAAGCGCGGATTTAGGCGTGACACCCGTTTATTATTGTCCACACTGTCCTGACAATCCTGGTCTCTGCATTGGTGAATGTTTTGAACGCTACCACTCACTAGTGAAGTATTAGCGTAGGGTACAGCATTTTACAGGCTAGGATACACTTTCACGGGGTCTCAAGAATGCCATCGCATTTTGAGACCCGACCATTACAGTTAAAATTATAGTTACAGGGTCTCAAGAATGCCATCGCATTTTGAGACCCGACCGTTGCAGTTAAAATTATAGTTTGAAAAAAAAAGTGTAAAAAATAAAAATATAAAGAAAAAGTACAAAAAAAAAAATCCCCCAAAAAAATATAAAATAGAAAAAACAAAAATAGCTGTCGTTTTATTGTTATCTCTATTCTCTCTCTATTGTTGCTCTTTTTTTACTCTATTCTATTCTGCAATGTTTTATTATGTTTTATTATGCTTGCTTTTCAGGTATGTAATTTTGTTTTACTGTGTTTTATTTTTAACCATTTTTTTGTTTTCAGGTTCGCCATTCAGTTGCAGCGTGGATTTATTTATCTTGACAGCAACAGCGTTTGCTCCCACGATACATGAAGCTGCGACTCCAACGCTGGAGGAGGTGATTTCACCACCACAGTTAAAAAAAAAAAGCATATATGCCGAAGCATGGGGGCAGCAGGGGCGGAGGAGCGATTTGCTCCTAATGCCGCCTACATACGGTCGAAATTCCGACGGAGGCTTGCCCGTGGAAAAGTCCGATCATGTGTACGTGGCATAACTTTTTTGCGGGAGGATGCCCCCATGCTTCGGCATATATATATTTTAGGCACCGGCTGCGTTAAAAAAAATGTTTTATTTTTTACTATGTTTTTTTTTGGTATTTGCTTTGCAGGTATGGTATGGTAAGGTCTTACTGTTATACTGTAATGTTACTTTGTTTTAATGTTAACCATTATTTGCTTAGCAGATACGCCATTCAGTTGCAGCGCGGATTTATTTATCTTGACAGCAACAGCGTTTGCTCCCACGATACATAAAGCCGTGACTCCAAAACTGTAGGATGTGATTTCACTACCACAGTTAAAAAAAAAGAGCATATATGCCGAAGCATGGGGGCAGCAGGGGCGAGGGGCGATTTGCTCCTAATGCCACGTACATACGGTTGAAATTCCGACGGAGGCTTGCCCCGTGGAAAAGTCCGACCGTGTGTACACGGCATAACTTTTGCCGTAGGATGCCCCCATGCTTCGGCATATATAAATGGTGCATGTATGCCCATCATTAGAAGTGCGTGGATGAAGGGAGGTATTCTAATGGTGGGCATACCCACCGATCAATCTCTTTTTTTCGTTCAGCCAAGAGGCTTCATGAAAAAAAAGATTACAATATATGTCCAGTATGTTGCTGGACTTTGGTTATACCAGAATGATGCCTGCAGGTTTGGGCCCCATGCACACGAGACGCAGATGCAAACTCTGCTGAACGCATGTTTTAAAAAGCAGAAACCTGCGTTTAAAAACGCGCGCTTTGCTATGTTTTCATGCCGCGTTTAGCCGCGTATGCGTCTATAAGTATTTGTAAAGATAACATCATATAGACCCTCCCCAAGCTCAGAAAGCATGTATTATTAACTGTTTATGCCATTTTGATCAGAGTGAGCAGCAGCAGCAGAGAGAGCAGTTGTACACTTGCATTTGTCTCTTTCTGTGTTTTTTTTTTTTTTTTTGGAAATGGATCCCATATTGAATATATGTCAGGAAATGCTCCTGATGTCGCTCTTGATGAGGCAGCAATGTCGTCGCAAAT